>JAZHYW010066659.1:0-11840 GCA_037355805.1 Ixodes ricinus
AGACCCAATGCTCTGGTGGCCATATTGGAAATATCAGCCAGAGTGTCGAACCGCTATTTTTATCGGTTCGGTTCCGGTTCGGGTTCATGGCTTTCGGTTCGGTTCCAGTTCAGTTCCGGGGAGCAAAAAATAACGGTTCAAACCGGTTCGAACTGGTTTGAACCGCTAGATTGAGAATATATTTTCTGCGTTGTTCTGGCCATATACACTACTTACGCCGTGAAACGATTAACTATTTAGTTTCTTCGATCGTCCGTGCCTTTTACTTTTGTTTTTACGTACAAAAATATGAAATTCAGTTATTTAATTTTGACGCAAGAGTAGAAGAAAAATCTACATTAACGTACATAACGGCGTGTTCATACGACTCAACATCCCTTTGTTCAACAGCAACGTATATTTTACCTGAATCAAAATGTTTAGGTACAAGAGTGAAGAGTGGAGCTTGTTGGTACATACCTGTAAATAGATCAACTTGAAATTTAGACTATACTGTATTTGCTTGTCCTTTCTTCGTGTTTAGGTAAAATTCTAAAGTTCAAGCTGATTTATTTACATGGTATAAAATATTGTCGCGAAGTGGTAGGTCGCCTAAAATACCCGTGATTGGTACAACTTTGTGTAGCAGTATTAAAAGTGAAATCCTGATTGTGTCCTTGGACCAAGGAAATAAATACATCAGATAAAATTATAAAATGAGCACCTTGTGGCCATATATATTACGAAATATGGTTTACGAAATATGCTTCACAATATATATGTAGAAGATGACGACACAACTGAGCTCAAAGCAATGACATTCTCAAAATGTCACAAAAGTTTTAGAATAATTCATTTCAAGTCTATTTTTTATAGAAACACCGAGCAGCAATCAAAATGCTTGTTGTTCTAACCAAACATTGTTTACACTCAGCACTGCATGCATGCGACTAATCATGCAGCAAGGAGTAATCGCAATTGTTCACTCTAATCTATACGCACCTTCGCACTCAGATCGAATCTGGCCCAAAATAGCGCTTGCCCAAGTGAACATTTTCTTATACAGGTAAAGCTTGCATAGCCTGGCTGTTGAGGTTTGTTCTTGACAAGATGCCGCTCAATTTAATTTGCAAATGAGCATCACCCTCGCTAGTTGATGATTTTAGCGCGATAGCGTTAAGGAGCTCATGTCGCAGAAAAGCCGATGTCGGTGGCGTGACTGTAAAATCTTGATTGGTCGATAGGGTGATGACGTCAGAGCTACATGCCCTCGCGCAAGAATTTCAAACAACCCACAATGCTCACCTGAAACGTTACATCACGCGTGAAATGAGAGTGATTAAAACATGTCATGTAATGCGAATTAAAGGTCGCCGTTAGTCTCAAATGATTTTACTTCTTAAAGTAATTAATTTGTCTTAAAAAAATTAAGAGTCTTAGGTGGGATTCGAACCCACGACCCTTCGGTTGCGAGTCTGACGCTTTTGACAAGGCCACGCGAGGCACACTTTCGCGGCAAATGAGAATGCGATGCAAACGAGGCCCGTTAAGGTTATCGCGCTCCACTTTTAAAGGCGAAGCTTAAGCGTCCTCCAAGATTATTTTTGTTAAGTAAAACTGAGTAGTATTTCACGTCCTACTCGACATGGCAGCTACCTAATTGGACACTTTCTTACGGTTTGCGTGCGTAATCGTCATAGTTCCGCCGCGCGCCCTTGTTTACTTGGTTTTTGTCCAGCCCACAGACACATAAAAGTAATGTTCACCACATAAAAGAGGCAAGAACAGACTTCTATATGTTTGAAAAGTTATATGTGTGAGGAACACACAGTTATTTAAATTGGCTTCAAAATCAGGAATATGTTGTTAGAGGCGGGGTTTGAGCCGCACGTCCGGGAGCTTCCTGGCTCGTGACGACGACCATTCCCCGAAGTGAAGAACCCAGGGGTCCAGTGGAGGTGGGAGAATTGGTAACGTAACGAACGGTTTAATTACATGGTTGCGATACAGTCGTCAAATCCGAGAGAACTCCTGAGCAGCCTCGCGCTCCGCCTTATATAGGGTCCGTTTTCTCCCTCACTCCCCGCCAGGGCAGCAGGTGCGCAGCAGCAACCCGCCGTCAAGTGCGTCGTAGCAAAGTCCGCCGCGTCGAAGCCAGAAGTGCGTCGTAGCCATGGTCCTCCGCAATTAGGTCATGCCTCTCTCCCTTTCCTGAGCGCGCCAAGCCCCACGCACGCACACACGTCCCGTTGACGTCACGGACTCGTCGAGACCTGTCTCCGCAGTTAGGCCCGGCCTCTCTCCCCTTCCGGAGCGCACCAAGCCGCACGCACGCACACACGTCCCGTTGACGTCACGGGCGCGTTGAGACCTGTCTCCGCAGGCGCAGACACGTAGGCGCCGGTTCCGTACTCGTCGGGACTCGTTTCGCGTAGGCCCCGTCCAGCAGGCGACGTTCCCGGACTGGTCATGACTCGTTTCCGCAGCGTTGAAACTCGGAAGAAGGTCGCCGAAGGTTCCATTCTTAACAATGTGTAAGGCTCTCCCATATCACTTACAACGTGTCTGTCGATGATAAAAACGCATGAAAAGATTCGCAGAACACCTTTCAGATAATTTGGGGGCATTGCTTTAGGGTGATCGGCCCCTTATTTATGTTGTCAAATATACAGCTAGTAATTAAATATATTTTTATAACGGTCAATAAATTTTACTTTATAAAGCTCACATAACCGCTTGAGACCGACGCGGAAGGATGATACTCGAAACTACGCGAGCTGTGGAGTCTGCGTAAAAGTGTTTTTCTGTTTGGCGGATTGGCAGTGTCAAACATCGGGTTGCAGGGTACGCCAAAAAGGGCTGTGTGCTCACATGATAGATTGGAAGTCAATTACATGAAATGTTCATAAAGAGAGAGATAATTAATGTTATTTTTCTAAATAATCCCTTAAAGAACGCTTTACTCCAAAAAGAGATACGTAAAGATGCAGGCAATGAAATTTTATAATTTTACATAAATAGGGCGAAAGACAGACAAAGATTCTTAAAATCTTAGTATAAATCACATTTCATCAGCTTGTATGAGCTCGAAACTTCGCGAAATACTGCCTCGGGAGGCAAATGTTATATTCGGTTTTATCTGCACTTGTTTTGGGCTCTCACTTTACAACACTATGCTTGAATAGTCATGCGCTCTAACATTTCTCTAGGCTGCCATATATCATTGCGAGACTGCTATAAAAACTGCTCAACTTTACAATTAGGACATCTATTGCTAGTGTTGCGAACATCACATTTCACCAGAAAGCTGAACTGTTTAACATGGTATGCACGTGACGTCATCACACTATAGGCTGGTGGTCATTGTGATTTCATCTCGCTGAGAAAATCGAATCCGATGGTGCAAAATGCACGCTGCAGGAGGTTCAAGCTCAGTGAAACTTCGAAAGCCAAATATTTTAAAGGCACGTATTATTATTCTTAGTGCATCGTCGTGAGGAACGGCGCGTGCGTCTGGAACGCCAAAAACGTGCGTTTTGGCAAGAGCGTTTTTGCACACAAAGTAGTTTCCGGGGTCACACTTTTGGTCTACGCCAAAGATGCGGGGAAGAGGAACCTTTACAACACAGTAGGTTTTTATAATTAACCCCCCTCCTCCCCCCCCACACACGCACACACACACACAACATTTCTTTTTACAGCGGAGCTGTTAAGGGCTAGTTTCCCCAGTATCGTGTCCGCCAGTAAACAAATGATGACACTAAACTCTGAATAGCTACCACCATCTATAAGTGACGACGGCAACCAGACAACCGGCTTGCCGGTTGTCTGGTTGCCGCTGTCGCACATAGATGACGGTAGCTGTCCAGCCTTTCCACTCTGGCTTGCCGACTTGCGGCCGGCCATTACTTCATTCCCACCATAGTGCAGCTTCGCTGGTCTTCCTTTTTCACCGGAGAGGAAAGGCTGATAGTATTCGTGAGGAATCGCCTCCTCCGTTCTTGTATGCTAATTCGACAATTTATTTGTCACTTGTTAACAGCAACCCTTCACTGCTTTTATTTTGCACCCCGTGAAGTTTAAAGGGGTCATAAAACGATATCGGGTTGGAATGTTCATGACTTTTCAGAGGCGCACTGGTCCTATTCTGGCACAAGTATACTCGCACAGGCCGCCACTGATTCAGAAGCTTCTTTGTCGCGGTGAAATTGCGAGGATAAAATGAGACTATTTCTTTTAGTCTTGCCTTCGCAAAGATTGATGTCGTTATTGTGGGATCAAACCCACCCGCCTGACGACAGTCGAGCGCGGTTCATGGATTGGAGAGGAGAACTGCGTGAGCACTGTATATCGGCTCGTACCAAGCAATGCCTCGGCGGACACACGGGTAGTGGCTCATCTCCAACCACTGCGGTGATGAGAATAGCCGAACTCTAACAATGCCTGTAGCTCAGCACGCGTTTTCTTCCTTTCCAACCACAGCGCGGGGGTATGATTAACATTGGCGGCATTAGACAGGCACCAGGCCACGTGCCGCTTCTGGCTCCGAGTTGAGAGGATAAACGATGCTCATATTTCTCTAATTTGTTTGGCGACTGCGATTGCCTAGAAAAAAGAGCAAAGCCAAGTTCAATCAGTTATTAAAGTTAGGGAGTGATCCTGAGAAGAATTTAGTGATGTATAGAAATCTTTTTATAGCGTTTTTAAGCAAAATACAAAGGGGTCGTCACTAAATCTTTTTTTTTTTTGTATTCCTTCTGTACACACATGTAGTTCTATCTAACGTCATATTATTAAGTCGCATTTAGTCATTTCAATACTGCTATTCCCGGGGACATCTTTCGGATGCAGTTCAGCAACAACGAAAAAAGGTTTGGCTGCCTCAATAATGTAAAATTGGTCTTGGAAAATTTTTTTTGTACTTTCAATAAATACTGTTAAGAAATAACAACTGACGTTGATAGCATGCGAAAAGATCTATTAGTTTTCCCCTCCGCGCAATAGCAGATGCAGAAAAAAATAAAGGAAAGAGAGAGCTGTCGATCCCCTCCTCAACTCGCAATTTGAACAAGCGGCCACGTGATCTGACGCTAATTATATACTGTCAGTGTTCATCATAGTCATGCCCTAGGCGGCTAGGGTTTGGAAAGCAAAAGCTTAGGTTGAGCTTCAGATATTGTTAAAGTTGGACTATTATCATATTTAAGGGTACATGAGCCGTGACCCAAATGTTTGGCGACGCTGATTGTCATGAACCCGAGCATTCGACTAGGGGTTATGAAAATCGCTTACGTCACGATGTCACGTGACTCTCGGTGCAAAATCGTGATATCATGTTACGTCACGCTGTCAACAAGGTTAATACATCTAGTGACTTCCTCAAATTAAATCGAGTTGACGCAGTGAGCCACGTGACGTCACGAGGTCACGTGACATTACTTGACAACATGTATTGACACCATGACGTCACGTGACAACGTGACACATGGTTGATCATAGTGCCAATACAAACGCGCCACGAAAGCCCACAATTTACCATACGTTGCAGTTCTGTATATGACCATTTGATCAATAGATAGAAATACAGCCTCCAATTTTTTATTCCCATATGCTCATTTTGTGATACTAACAAAAATAAAAATAAATTACCTTGAACCGTTTTGAACCGGTTACCGTTATATTTTTTCGGTTCGGTTCCGGTTCAGTTCCAAGATGGCGGCGAAGATTTCGGTTCGGTTCAGTTCCGGTTCGGCTAAAAATAACGGTTATGTTCCGGTTTTCGGTTCGGTTCGGTTCCGGTTCGACACCCTGATATCAGCTACCGCGTCTATCGCTGGCATATTGACGCGTGTTAAACGTGAGTTCCCAGATTCTTATTTAATTTCTAAGAAAGTACGTCAGAACTTTTAAAAGGAACTGTATAAGGACTTCAGCTTGACTTACTCACGTCAATATTTGTGTACAGATCCGAACTATAGCCAGCTCTTTTAGTACACACACCCGATCCACCCGAAAGAAACGGCGACCGCGAGAGATTTCGTCACTGTCGTTTAAAGAAAGGCGTTTTCCATTCATTAAATATCAGTCGAACGTTCTGTTTGAGTTCAAGTGTAACTTATTCAAATTTAGTTAACGAAGCTCCATTATTTCTTATTTTTAAAGCCAACGAAAATTCGAAGCGGGCGGAAAAACAAGAGCTGTCAAAATACGCGAATTTCTCGCTATTCAATGATTTTTTAACCTTTTAGAAGTTGCAAGCATTAAGCAGTGCATTGAACCGCGTGGAATATCCCCAGATTATAAGAGCTAGCACATATATTGACTTCGTACCTTCGGAATTGAGAAATTGGTGAACAAAAAGCAATACCACTCTAGTATTCCGATGCATAAACGCGTGGGCACGCCAAAAACCGATACTAAACGGCCTGCAGTACCCTGCGATGTGAAAGGTGGAAACAAGCATGATAAAATCCACAACTTCAAGTTATTTCCTCACTCCATTAAAAACGAGGGAAGGGGGGGGGGCGCACCCTGCGTCAGTTCCACGAAAAGAGGCTGACGCTGTATGGTGCATGCGAAAAATTGTTTGACGATCAATGGGATTCATCTGATGGAAATCCGTTAGCATTGGTTCTTTCTAGCCCCCTTTGCAACCCTTTCCATTCGTTTAGGACCCCTTGCCGTTCCTTTAACACCGCTTTCTTCTCGTTTATTAATGCATTTCCTCTTCGCTTTTTGCTGCACGCTGCCGTCACCGTGCCCCTGCGACAGCTGTCAAACGACGCTTAAGGCTGAACCACATAGGGCGCATTTTGGACATATTTACGGGCGTTTTGGCGGACGTAATACCGACGTATAGCGGGCGCCGGGATGAGCGCTTCCTCGACGCATCAAGGTCGGCATAAATACTCGAGTATTCGGCGGTCCGACCGAGAAAGATCTCGGCGTTCCGGCGTATTTCGGCGCGGCGTATCCGGAAGCGTACGACGCGGTGCCGGCCAATCAGCTCCCGAGTTAACAGCCGGAAGTTGCTCGAGGATCGGCTTGCCTAGCTCTGCGGTCGGCTGGCTGGCTTGATTCAGTCGCCGAAATGGGCGCTTGTAGCGTTCGCCGGTTTATCGGCGAACTGTACGACAGATCTGTATTCCTTTCGAACGGGCGATGAACGATTGAAATAGAAGAAAAGACCATCTATGTGGCGGGCGGTATGAAAAAAATTATAAAAGGAAGGGTTTTGAGCAGAGATCGTGGCCGTCCTCTTCCGGCACTTGTTAGCAACCTGGCGATAACAAGGCAAATTGTTTAGACAAGTGCTAGAAAATTAGGGTTTCGTTGCTGATTAACATTCAGTTATTTCTGTCCCCTTGGAAAAGGCGATAAGCCGATTTACATTGTGCCCCGTTTCACGAAAAGCGCGGTTTCACGAAAAGCTCGACTCGCGCTTTTCTGCACCAAACACCAAGGAGACGCAGACAGAAAGCGCCATGTGTGATTTTGCGATTTTCCCCTCTTCCCTTCTGTGAAAAAAGCGCCCGCCAAGTGCCGTGATTACGCCCGCTGAAACGCGCGTAAATTCGTCGAGAATACGCCCTGTGTGGGTCGGCCTCTATGCTCTTCCTTGGTGTCGACCTGACGTCGCCGACGCGTTGGCTCGGCTTCCTTCTGTCTTCGCTCTTGTATACGGTCAGACATATCACTCGAGAAAAGAACCACATCCATCGCCAGAGCACCAAATGAGCTGGGCCGCATTCCAAAGCGGCGCGGCGCCTGCTCGTCTCTGGCTCCTCGCCAGCTGTGCGACGCTCGTATTGGTCCGAATTGCTGGCGTCAGCACGCGGCACCCTCTCCCTCTCTTCCCGCCGCCGTGGTGAGACATTGAATCTATAGACCTTTTATACAAGGGCGCCGCCATCTTGAAATATTGTCACTTCCACTTTGGACGAAAACATTGCTTTTCCGTCGCCACGCCAACAAAAGGCATTTAGGATATGAGCGTAACCGTCACCCATTCTCATTTTGTCTCCCCTCTAGTTTTTGACTATTTGTAGAGTGAAACGTTTTATTATTTTTTCGTCTCCCATACTGGATATGCCTACCAAGTGGCTGGGAACGAGAGTAAGCAGAAAAGGTCGATAATTACGATACCTCCTCACCACTCCACTCTTCTCGCGACGTCATGCATGGCGCTGACAAACGGACCAACGGACTGACACCACCGGATTCCGTGGAAACGAGCGTTCTAATGCTCCCGCATTAAAAAAGTCGAAAGCTGTTACCACAGCTGCTACAAAAATGTGCCCTCGCCCCGTCAGTAGTATATCTTGCTTTCGTGGTCGTATGACGCTGGCTAGTAAGAATAATGGAGCATATTGCCAGTCTGTTCGAAGCTAAGCTTTCATAACTCAGATGGCAAATGTGTGGGACAATTCTATCTTTGTCGGTCAGTGCAGACTTTGTGTGGAGTTGAATGTTAAGTTGATACCAAGTGTGCTGTCATCATTGCTTGCACCCATCTTCGGTCATACATTTTGCAGGCAATTCGGAATTTTCGTCTACATGACCGCCTTCTGATGCAGCTACTTACAGTAGGATCAACGCAGGCTACTTTACACCTTCGACATGTGTGCGGCTGATGCTTAAATCTTCAATGACAACTCTTTGAAACGAGGCAACGGGCCTACCCATTTTGAAGACAACTTCAGCCTTGCGGCCGGCGGCTGCCCTTCCTGTGAGTGGCTGCGTGGTTTAGTGTATTTCATGTATGTTTCTCATTTACATTTCATCGATTCGCTGCTAAGTAGGATGGCAATGTTCTTACAAAAATTACCCCTCATGCGTGGCCTTCACAAATTACTTCATTTTATATCCTTGTCTTTTATGTTTGGCTGCTTCCAACCAGAAATAAACTTAATATTACATTAAAGCGGTGTTGGACAAAATACTTGAAAGAAGTATCTAAGTAAAGCTACTAAATACCTGCTTCATAAGGTATTTAAAATACTACTCAAGTTACTTTCACTGTAAAGTATTTTCAGTAGAGTACAAATACTTAAGAAATGTAATTCAATTACTTTTGAGGATACTTCCGCAATGCGTAATTTGTATTGACGTCAGTGACATACACAATTATACAGTTGCGCAAATCTGGTTTACCAGAATGGTTTAGGGTGTAGCACGATTGCCCCGCGTGCAGAATCCGTCGCAAAAACCCCGCTTCATTTGTCTCACGTTTGGAAAACCCCGCGTTCAATTATCCCGTCCCGTATTCCCCGCGTGCCAAAAGCCCCGTCCTCACTGCCCCGTCCCACCCTCTTCCCGCTTCAACCAGCATTGTTCCATGTCTTAACTTAATCTGTTGGGCGCCTACTAAGGGTCTTGTAATTAAAAGAAAAACAAAATAAGGTTAACTTCAATTGCCGAAACACTTAGAATGACGGACGAGTGGCCAATTGCATAAATCTGCATCACCAGAGATGCACTCCGCGGTCATAGAGGAATACTCAGACGCATAGTTATGAACTTTATCTACCTAGATGAGTACAATTTTTTTAGAACGAAGTAAGAACATAGGAATTGGTGTTTTGTGCTGTGATAAGTATGCCGCCGTGCTTCGGTTTAACATTTTTCACAGAACCCACTTCGTCGGAACTGTGAATCTGCTCGTGTTTCAAAGTCGACGAACGCTTCGGTTCTATGCTTATTGATAATAGCTGTAACATTAAATGTTTTGCCGGTGAATGATATATTCTGCGTATTTTCACTTCTAACGTTGCAAGACGTGAATGTGTTAGTGCACGCCCGAAGAACTGAAGCTTTGTCCACTTATCCATTACTGGAGTTCCGGGTACCTGATGATTACGTTACACAAGCTCACGCGCACACTGTCTCTTAGTTAAAAGTAGAATGCTCCGCCGTCACGTTGAGGACCCGGCCACCTGACACAGGGGACTCGCGTCATGGACTTCTGAAACTAGGGATTTTGAAAGCGGGACAAAAAGGACGCGGTGTTTGCCGCGGGGAATTTGACACGGGGCTTTTGACATCGGGTGCTTTCGTGCACCACTAATGGTTTATTAACGCGCAACAGCGCAAAACGAAAAAAAAAAACACACACACAAAAAGCATCGTAGGGCTATTCTACTATACGCAGCGCACATGTTACACATGTTACATGTTACATATGACACATGTTACAAAACGTTTCTGGGACAAAAAAAAAAAAGGGACAAAAAAAGAGGTCGCCTTAGCTATGTGACATTGCTGGATATCGTGTCCTGCGGCGCACTTTAGACGCATCGTTTAACCATAGACGCATCCATGTTCGCTATATGGGGAGTTCACGATAAACGAACTTGGGATACGGAAATGAGTGAATGGATAACAAAGCGAGCCCACGTAATAGCCACGGCACTGAGAGAGAGAGAGAGGTAGGCGTTTATTGAACAATGATGTCAACCGGCGCCTAGTGCTGGTTTGCTACATTGTGAAATGAACGGAAGCGAAAACCATAAAAATAGAAGGGAGAAAGGTAAACAGGAAACGATAGAGAGAGAAAACACACAAAACCAAAGTATTAAAAAACAAAAGCAAAAAAAAATCTAACGAAAATGTTTCACTGGAAATTGTCCTTGGCCATTGCTGTTCATCTACGCCCCTACAGTTTCTTCTGTAATCGAGTAGCTGTTAGAAATTTCAGCAGAACTTTCGTAGCTTTATACCCCTCAGCAGCAGAAATCCTTGGACCAAGCAGAGTACGAATGCTTACGTCTTGTTCATTTTGTAGCCTCAGGTCTGTCTTCATAAGCTCCCTTTCACGACTGTAGTCCTTGCATTCACACAATACATGTTCGATGTTATGTGTGACTCCGCACAAGCACATTCAGACGACTCAGCTCTACTGATTTTATATAGGTAGCTGTTGGTGTATGCCACATTCAGTCTCAAGCGATGTAGGACCGTCTCGGCTGCCCTTGGTAGTCCTCGTGTTGCCCAAAATTTAAGTTTGGGATCGATATTGTAGAGATAAGAATAATGATGTCGAGGATTTCTCCAAAGAGAAGATGCTATTTCTTGGCCAGTATCTCTAATCAAGTAATTTGCATCTGACCTAGATAACGGAATCGACACAGTAATAGCGCTCTCATGAGCGTTTCGAGCAGCTCTGTCAGCAATAACATTTCCGAGTATACCAGAGTGACCAGGAATCCACTGTATAATAAACTGGTGCCCTTTGCATGAAGCTTGGCGAGCTGCTTCGAGAATATGTGCAAGTTGCAAGTTAGGGCTCACATTTCTTCATCGTAGAGAGAGTCTGTAGAGCCGATTTAGAGTCCACAAAGATAGCCCAAAAACTAGGACTCTCGGCTCCCACGCGTGCAACAGCTGCTCGAATTGCTGCGAGTTCCGACGCAGTTGACGACGTAACGTGGCTCAACCTTGCTTGTATGCATGAGTCCAGAGACGGAATATATGCGCCCAGGGTTGATGATACTGATATTGTAGACCCGTCGGTGAAGACATGTTTAAATTAGGCATAAGTTCGGTTTATGTATTCCAGCACTGTCTGCGTAATCACGGGGGCGCGCATTGTTTTCTTCGAAACGATCCCCGGAATACTCGTTCTGATTTCTAAGTGAGGGTACCTCCATGGTGGATAGCTTGGAATTACCGCAGCTTCAAAGGAAGTGGGGATGTAATCCTCCAAGAGTGTAATAACTTGTGCAAAGCCAGATGATGGTCTCTCTGTTACAATATTTGTGAGCTGATGCTTATATGTACGAGATTTGTGACGAAGATGCGCTCTTAACGTGTCTTGAGTTCTTAAAACGGCAGGTGTATCAGCCACGGCACTGGCCGCACCT
>JAZHYW010066666.1:0-15699 GCA_037355805.1 Ixodes ricinus
CGGCGAGATGTTTTTGGTGGCGCCCTCCTATGGTTCCCTCTCGTGACGTCATTACCTTGCGAACAACAAGTTCGGATGTGTTTGTAATGAGCATGGTGGAAGCTTGAAATCATTGCGCTCTGAAACCAACACTGCCAACACCGTCAAGATTCAAGATCTTACATTACTGTAATTTCCGTCGATGAGAAGTCCTTTGCTTACGTCATGGTCAGTATTCGGCCAATCGTGGCAGGCCGACCACAGCGACGCTTTCTATCGGCAAGGCCACTGGCCGCCATGTCTCTGCTCGTGCGGACAAGCCCGTGCAGTTTCGAGCTTGTCAAAGTGTTCACGCGCAAGCTGCCCGTGCTTGCACTCATGGGGCACCAGTCGGGGCGCCAGGCTTGCAATTGGCTATATACCTCGTTTCATATGGTTCTACAGCGCTGTCAAAGCTACTGGCGCGAACGTGTGACTTTATCTAGGGATTCACTTGCGCGACAACGCGTGCAAATGATCTGCGAGATCAAACCCTATGCTTGCGCCAGCAGCTTTGACAGCGTCGTACACTAAGTATGAGACAGAGTGTAGCTGCGGAACCTAAAGATTTTCGGATACTGAGAATTACACGTCAACTCACGAGTAATAAAAAAATTCGTACCTGCTTTTTTTATTTTTAAGGAGAGAGAAAGTATCTAAAAAAGTGTGCCAAATTAAAACTTACGTTTGCTCGCTCCGCGGAGTACGAAGTGCTGTTAGCGTGAACCTCACAAGAGCGATGTATTTATACGAGGTATGCAACTTACAAACGCGAAGATAAACAGACTGACAATGAACCTGACGCGCACCGCTGCACTTCGACAACAGGGGCATGCCGGACATCGCCGATAACAAATCGAGAAAAGAAGAAGCGTTGATTCGGCACCACCGACAGAACAATATTATCACGCGGGCAAGAAACAAAAAGTTCGATTCTCTTCCGGTCTTTTTTTATATTTTTGTCTCGCTGTTTTGTTCGTGAGGGGACTTGAAATAAAAATGTGGTTCGTGTAAAGGCCGGTTCAGACACTTGCGGTTGAGTGCGTTTGACTGCGTTGCGGCGAGAACCGAAAGCGAGTCACCGGCACATATGTGCTTCGTATGAAGCGTGGAATCCAATTCAGGAATCTTCTTGGCACGCGATATAAGCAGCAGGGATGTCCTGGTGTCTCGCTGCCGCGACGCAGGTCAAACGCAGTCAAACGCAACTGTGTGAACCGGGCTTAATCGTGTAATACCTGGCTTGTATGTGACGTCACCGTACCACGTTCTTGTTTATTGTAAGCTTACAAGTTACTTTTTAAACGATATATATTTACGTTGGTGCTCGTATAAAGTCTTTCTTGCAAAGTGCCGTTTTTCGTAAATTTTATTTTAAGTATTTGATAGTGCTTTTTGTGTAGGCCGTAGAGCATGTATTTCTATATTACGTAAATTTATTCATTCGTGTTTTGGTCGCACGTTGATATCCACGTCTTATTTATGACGTTTTATGCTGCAGAAAAGGTACGCGATAAGCAGCAGGAAGCAGGAATGGACGCTGAGGAGCCAGAATTATATACTTGTGAAATTAAAAACAGCGCGAAGACGGACCAAGGTCGAGTATACTAGATGCTCACAGACAGTGCGCATGTGTGTATCCACTCGTCTTTCGTCAGACTTCCCGCTCTTTGTAATCTCACAATGTGGAATCAACTCGTTCAAGTTTCAACGGTACTGCAATTATATACTTCATTCCGGGAGTGCGCATTTCACCGCAGATTGGCGCTGGTCCCTACACCGTCCTGCATTTAATCGTACACATAGCCCTTGCTGAGTTCCTCCACAGCGAGGGAGCGACCACGTCGTTCTTATTCGGATATCGGACGCGAAACGATAAGATACCCGTATGGGATAAAGAACCTTCGGTGAAACAAAAACGGACGTGTATATATATATATTTATGCTCACCGTTATCAGCGCTTAAAGGCAGAAGGTATTGACCCCCCCCCCCCCCCGTAAGTGATGACGTCACAAAATGGCGCTCCGCTCCAAACAAACCGTTGCTAGGGCCGTTGTTATGGAAAAATGCATGGGGGGCTCTATGTGAGATTAGAAATTCTCTGAAAAAAGAAAAATAAAGAATTTCTTGTAAGCGCCGTGTCTTCCCGTTATCTAATCATGAATACCTTTTCTATCGTCTCAGTACCATAAGGCGGTGACAAAGGCCCGTAACAATGTTCTACAACCGATTTTGCCTTGCCAGCGCAATGGCTTTGCGGGCCTTGCCAGCACACGTCTCAAGGATTTCTGACAGCACAGTTCTTCAATGCAAATTTGTGTGATCAAAGGATCAAAACGATATATAACATATATATCTTGCCGCGTGCATAACCAAGTAGGAACGCTTTCCCCTCCAACCCAAACCTCCACCATAAATGTCGCGGATGGAAAAGGCTCGGCGAGCGTAAACTGAAAAGAATGGTTTAATCGGCGAACTTGTGCCAGAAACAAAAGATACGAATGCGTCGCGGCGTCGGCGTGACATCTGGCTGGAGCGAGAGTGAATGTGCCTCGTCGTCGGGAGAATCTGAGTGAGTCGACTCATTATCTACTATATGCTCGGCGTGTCGAACATTCGATCTAAAATGTTCGAGACCGACTATACTCTGTTTCACCTTGTGTTCTACCGCAGGAAAGGCTACAAGCGGGAGCTCCTTGCTCTATGGCACACCTCGGCGGCACGAGCTCTCGTGCACTAAGGGCTGCTGCCAACGCTATGAGCTCGCGCTTCTAGCCTTCGCTGCGGTACAACATAAGGTGAAACGGAGTATAGGCAGGGTCATCCTGGCCTCCTTATATTTTACACTCGGGGTAACGGTAAACGCGAATTTTTTAGATGTAAGGAGAAGCGTTCGTTCTTGGTCATTCACGCGGCAATATAATTTACCCGATGTTATTGTCCAGCGCCTTCGCTATTTGGGGTCTTACATAAAACTGAAGAATCAGTAGGATTTTTTTTCTCGAGGTAATGATTACAAGGAGGTACAAAATGTCACACACCCAGGGTGGCGAACCGAAACTCTTTTCGCTTCGGTTCAGGTTACGGTTCAAATATTTCGGTTCGGTTCATGTTCAGCTTCGGAGCGGAAAAAAATAACGGTCCGAGCCGGTTTAAACAGGTTCATACGGGTTAAGTGAAAAATTTCACTGACTATTCTCACACCTCTACTGCCATGAAGTGGGTTACTACGGTATAAAATAAGCGCGCATTTTTTTTTTTCTGTTTTTGTTCACCAAACACAAAATTAAATATATCTACTGCAGCAATGGACGAGTCTCTCTTTAAAACTGTGACATGCACAGGCAGTATTCATTTTACTGATGTGTATGCTCTGCCTTGGCTGCGTAAAACGACTGGAGGAAAAGGACATGCATGCAATATGTCCGGACTCAGTCGCGTTCCGGCGTTGTCATGATAGGCTGTATTTTAACCCCCGAGAAGGACCTTTCCCATTTGGCGGCGGGGACGAGGCGGAAGCCCCGTGCCGGCACAGCGTTTGTTCGGCACCGGTTTCCTTCTCGCTACAGTGGAGGCGAAGCATGCGGAAGGCATGCGTCAAAGGCCTGGAGCTTTCCATGCTAGAGCCCCAGAGCATTCTCCGCCTTTCCTCCGGGCGTCACGGCGGCTTTGCCGGGTTCGAATCTCCGCTCTGTATGGCTCTTTTTTTTTTTTTGCCATTGTTGACCGGCGTCTCACGCCCTCTCCCTCTCGCGGGGGTGTCGCGTGCGGAATCTCGTGGAATTTTCGAGATCCTTCCGCGACAGCGGGCGCGCGCCTGGGTTGGGGGATTTTGATCGGAGGCATGCGGTTTATTAGAGAAGCTCGTTTTAGCGAATGCCGTTTTACCGACCCCAGTTTATCGAATCGCCTCATAGAGAAGCTCAGTTTAGAGAAAATGGCGATGAGCCTCCTTTTAACGAAACCGGCCGCCGCGAAACGGCGTGTACGGGTGGGCCAGGTGGGTTAACATTTTTGTAATGAGCCGCCGCAGTCTGTCGCCGCGAGGCGGTGTTAACCGAGGGGATTAATTAGGGTGCCTACATGTCTGTCTGTCTCAGGGTGAAGACATCCATTGTTGCACTGAATGTTCAGCGCGTGACGCTCTCGCGCACTCGGTGCGTGACTTGGGCGCTAAAATGGCGTCTCTGCATTAGCCAAAGCTACGCGCTCGAGCTGATTGACACCGGATTGCGTGTACTTCAAAATGCATAAAAAACGATTGGGCGTAAAAATGGCTGAGATGTCACCACTCAAGCAAAAGCGCGCGTGTGTATGAAGGCACTCTAGGATTAATAAAGCCCCTCTATCCTGGGATAAGTGGCACCATTCATTGTTGTGGAAATGCAGGGGACACGTGCCGCGCACCACTTCTGGGAAAAACATGGCGCCTGAAATCTAGCTCAGTGCTGCACTGTGCCGCCATGAACTACCCAAGGGCTGCACGTTGCACGTGTCTCGTGCATCGACGCACCTTGCGCTACTTTTGAAACATGAAGGGGCTTTAGGGATTAACACGCGCTCCAGTGATACACGCGCGAAGTAGAGGAGCCTTTGTTTTAAGCAGCGTCCCCTTTTCGATAAACGGCGTTTCTCTAAAGTGAGTTTCGATAAAACGAGCCCATTCTCTAAAACGTGTGTCGATGAAGTAGCGTACCCGAATTCGATGCTGCGTTTTTTCCGCGGCGGCTCGGCGCGACACCCCGTCGGCTCGTGGCGGTGGCTTTCTGCCGGGCGCGTGGACGCGATGACATTGAGCGGGTCAGGCCGATTTTGTGACAGTCCGTAACAGCGGGTATCGGCCTTCGTCTTTGTAAAAAAATGTTTACGAGAATATTTGAACAAGTGGAAACACCTTGCTCTTCAGCACTAATCCTCAAAATTTGCGCCGCACAGCGCGCGGAATAGCAGCGCGAATGCGCACCCGAACCTTTTGGCGAACCGGTTCGGAACGGTTCTGTTGTTTTTCTCCGGTTCAGGTTCACCTCCAAAATGGCACCGAACATTTTGGTTCAGGTTCTGTTCTGGTTCGGACAGAATAAGCGGTTCAGTTCCGGTTACGGTTCGACACCCTGCACACACCCATATTGCGAGCCTGAAAAACGAAGTTTGGGGTCTCATACCGCTCATGTTAGAGTCAGAATAATCGGTTCATCATTACAACGGACGTCAACTGCAAAATAAAAAAGAGAGCCCGACGCCGCTTTGATATCATGTTCTAAACAAATAATTTTTTCTCGCTGTAGTTGTAGCAGATCTCCATGCATGTGATGATTTTCGTCAGACAGTATCGTGTCGCATGCAAATACGATTCGGTTTTATAAACCTAGTGAGTTTTCTTGGGCCTGCCACGTTCGCAAATAATTACGAAATCAAAATCGCAGTATTGTGCAAACGATTCAGACTGTTGCACACGGCATACTTCAGCCATTCCAGTGTGCGTTCCTTATGCCTTTGTCGTCAGCAGCCGGGATCTCGTGACATCTCGACGACCGGAAGTTGTCTTCGCGAATATCTCAGAAACAGCCGATTCTCGGCAAAACTTCTGTTGTGGTAAGTGTGAAACGTAGGCTGTCTATATAAATTCTTTTTAGACGTTTAAATTCCACGTCCGACTTTGGACCGATCATTGTTTCGGATCGAAATCCAGTCTCATGTATTCGTCCATGACAACGCCTTTAGCTAGCGGTTTGTCTGGAGCGGTGACGTCACACCTTACGGGGTCAATTGTTGACTCCGAGAGCTTCAATTTAGTCGCTTGTTCAGATTTTGTTTTTCTACAGACAATCTTTCTTTCTTTTTTCCTTTTTTGCCTAGTTATAATACGGCGTTAACTTAACATCGATGTTGTACACAGATTCTGACAGATAAGAGCCTTGTCCCACTCGATTCTAGAATGGCGGATATTCATATTGCACCCCCCCCCCCCCCGGACAAAAAAAAAAAGGTTTTACTATGTCTATTTTGGCGATTTCAGCAACATTTTTTGCAGTAAGGTGTGTCGACGCACGTGTCCTTTCTTGTTCACAAACTTTTCCCGACGTGTCCAGGAGCAGATTGATATGTGTCACTCTGTCAACGCTCTGTTGCAACGTAAGATGTGCCGGAGAGGCTCCACCCACATAAAGCGAAGCTTCGCCCACATAAAAGGGACCCGCTGTGCAACTGTCTGCAGTCACCGACAAGGTGAGAACGACAGGGAGGAGTGTGAGCTGACCCGCCTCCAGCGCCAGCTTCCCGGCTTCGACCATGCTTCGGCGTCTCGTGAGCCTCGAGCGTGCACGCGCAGCCAAAGCACGACGGAAGGCAACTGACGCGTGCTGGAGGCCGGGCGTTCGAAAGAAACCGTCGCACTGCCGTTTTTACCTTGTCACCAGAGCACGGCGTTCTGACGTCAGTTACGGGCTGGAATTCAGCTAGTTGGTACATAGCTATAAAAATTGGGTTGTGTGTATGTTTATACAGCCTAGAACTTGGTCTGCCTCAACGGGCGACGAGTCTCCCAGCTGTAGATGAGAAATTTAGCCAGTGCAGTACAACCGGTAGCCTGGGATCTTTAACGTGCACCACGCAGTAGTGATGCACGACCGCACGCCGATACATAGCTATACCCCGTTCACCGTTAAGCTGAGACTAGAAGCTCCGCCTTCAGCGCGAGCTTCCTGCCCTTGCAAACGCAAGTGTGAACGCACATGCACGCGCGACCAAAGCACTGCGGAAGCCAGCGAGCTCGCGCTGAAGGCGGAGCTTTTAGTCTCAGCTGAACGGTAAATTGGAAGACGAGAAAAAGTAAAAGACACGTAAACGAAAAATTATCCCAAGTTCAAGCTGGCCCTATCCTAGTTCTGACGTCCCCGCGAGCCTTCGCCTCCTCCTCTCCCTTCATTTCTCGGTGCATAGCGCCTGCGTGTTCGTGTGCACTTTGCCTGCGCTGCGAAAGCGAATAGAATGCCGAGCCTGGTTGCCAAGTCCTGCTGCTCGTCGAAACAAGGAATCAATCTCCTCGCACGCAATTTGTTTTTTCTTTCCAACTCGCGAGATTACAAACGGTCATACCGAAACATAAACATGTATGCGTAATATCCGTCCAAGTTCAATCACGGTCGGATTTCAGGGCCGCTCTAAACAATCCAGCGCAAGCCTCCAGGCGCGGATACCGCTGTTGCGCAAACACCATGTACGCTCGTGGGATTATGCAAATATATCCCTACCTCGAAATGGCCATTATTATATTTTTTTTTTTGGGGGGGGGGGGATGCAAGAGGTGGACAGGCGCGTGTACGATTTACGCGGGGGGGGGAGGGGGGGGAGCTAGCTCCCACGATTAGCGAAGTCTCGTGACAGCGTCTCTTTAATATAACGCATGGCGCAGAAATGAAGGCTCTTAGCGTTAGCGCTCTTCGGCGGGGCTGCTTGCTTGGCCCTGGCCAGAACAATGACCTGCTCCAGTTTGCCAGAAGCGGGCGGCAGCTACGCGGTAGAATCGATTTTCTTCGACGCCTATAGAAGTCGCTCTCCGGGAACAAAGAACCAACCGATCCTTCTCCTTGGCTGACTGGTCCCCTCCTCGCGCCAGCTTGAAAGACGGCGCGACGCTGACTTGGTTTGGATAAGACAAAACAGCCCGTTGGTCTATCCGTCTTTCTTTGTGTGTGTGTGTGTACGTGTTATGCCACGTTCTTTCCTTGGAGACGAAGATATACACGCTTCTGCCTTATTTATGCGTGTTTTTTTCCCTCTCGCTGCTATAATGCTATCAACCGGTTAACCGATACCACACGCTGTCAACTTCCGCGAGGCGTATTTATATATATACATATATACGCGTTGTCGTTCTCACTTCCGGAAGTGGAGTGCCGTCGCGTTTGCGTCGCGCCGGATAATGCGCACGGCAATGTGAACTCGTCCTGTCACGCCCTCATTTTTCCGCCGGGAACGATGTAAATACCCGTGGTTGCGCTTTTTCATATTTTTATTTTTTGTATCTTCACAGTTGCATTCGAGAGGAAATATTTTTTTTATTTATAAAATTCTAAAGCGAGCGTTCCGTAAAATGCGCCGGAAGTCGCAACCGCGAACGTGGTCGTATGCTTACGCGTCCACCGCTTTTGAGAATTACGACGTCGCGTTCTGTCCGCGCGGCCATCTTGGTTGAAACAAAGCGAACACAAATAACCACAGCCTTGTAGCGAGGAGAGTTTTCGTGAATAGTGTCGGCGGTCACTTACCGAGCAACATGGACTGTCGCCGTGTTTCAGCCGTCTCTTCAAACGCGTATCCAGCCTGTGATTCTGCACTCAAACCCAATGTTAAATAAAAAAACAAAAAAAAACGTTGAAAAAGGATTTGTTTGTGCGCGGGTGATTATGCAAACAAAGTATTTTGCTAAGCTGTGCTTTTGCGCTCATGTGCCATTGGTGACGTATGCAGCCAATTTGTGAGACGGCAAGGAGCGAGAGTAGGCAGGCGAGCTGTTAGGAAACGTCGTAATCGAAACCACGAGACAGGCTCTTACACGGCAGTGAATTTCGAGTTACGATACTGGTTGATGCTGTTCCCTAGAGCTGCTGGTACGCTTATTCGGATGAGACAGGATTCACAATGTCACGAGGCAACGAAACAGACCCAATAGCTATATATAGATATGCGGCGGTGGTGATGTTATCTAAATATGAAAAGAGGAGGTGAAAACCACCAGAGACACAGTCCAAATGTGAAGACGAACAAAAGAGCGCGATCAGACACGTTACTGAAATAGAGTAACTAAATACCGTTACTCGCTACTCACTCCAAAAAGTAACCAAGTGCGTTACTCGCTACTCACTCAAAAAAGTAACCAAGTGCGTTACTCGGTACTGCGATTCAAAACGAAAGCGTTACATCAGCCTGAAAGTAACGTGTTGCTTTCTCGTTGCTGTCAATGTTTTTTTTTGTGTTTTTTTTAAGCAG
Organism: Ixodes ricinus; assembly: GCA_037355805.1. NCBI lineage: Eukaryota > Metazoa > Arthropoda > Arachnida > Ixodida > Ixodidae > Ixodes > Ixodes ricinus. The sequence goes on from JAZHYW010066666.1 coordinate 9,008, forward strand.
CAAACTGCTTCTAATGTTTTTCGTCGTTAATAGTTCCTTGATTTTTAACGCGTTTATTCAGGGATAACTGTGGCTATTTGGCAGGCGATCAAACTATAGGGGGCGGTTTATTGAGCTTGTTGTCCCTAAAGTCACTACAGTATACTTCGTCTCACCCTCTTCTTACGGCCTTTGCAATTGGGGCAATCGCCACCTCCCGCCGCAATTCGCGGGGGCGCTGTCACCTCACCCCTGGGCTTCCCTTTGCCGTTTGCACAGAGCGCGTCTGACAGTGTATCTCAGCGCTGTCGCAACTTGCGGCCGAGATTTTTATAGCCTTTGACACATGATCCTTACGTTTAGACTCTCAGCCACTATCTAATGCGCTTCTGATGAGCCCAAAACGGGAAATATTTGACGCACATCTCCGAGAGATTCAGGAGTAAAAAGTAGTAAGTAGAGACAGCGAATGCGATTGCGGAAAAACTATACTCGTCTTTACCTCAGGACTTCTGTTGCAACTCAAGAACAGGAGGAGACAGACCCCTTCTTCGTGGAGGAACTTTAAATGATAAATAATTCGTACACTCTCGTGAAATGTAGGCAGGCCCAATCTATCTATTGCCGTGGTCTGCATCATCATTTCATAGGCCGCACATGAAGTCGGTCAGCTGCTCTAGACGAGGGTGTAGTAGTCTGTACAATTTTCGCACAGTGCATATTACAGCCTAAAGTGCTTCCTCGAGGGCGTGTGCACATATCCAGCTGATTTTTCGTTTCTGTCCATGACCGTCTTTGCATGGTTAATCAGAAGTATTCTGTGGAACTTGTTGCAAATTAAACCAGCCAAGCGCTTTGAGTGACTGTTGTCAATGCGCTCTGGGCAACTTAGGATTGGCGCGTCTTCAAGATAAGGTGCAATGAGTAGTTGCAGAACTTCGTGCACATTTGTACGCAGAAGGTGCTTAACAGCCTTTAAAAAAAGCAACAATGTTGTCCAGAAGTGCGAGGAACCTAGGATTTGGATAATGAAGTCCGCTTTTATCCTGGCCTTGCAATAAGACGAACAGAGGATCACCTCTGTTACTCGTAGTCAACAGCATAACACCTAAATCGGAGCGAAGTTCAATAAGCCGTTGCCAAAACAACCACCTACGAATCGCCAACACCAGCGCGAAGCAGCTCGAAGGGACTCTCCGAGTGGGGTGAAGTGGGGTGAGGTGGTTGCGCCCCTGGTGGCAAGCAAGTGAACTACATACGGAGAAAAAATGCCATTGACTCCCGGGCGATTGCAAAGGCCGTAAGAAGAGAAAGAGAGCGCGCGCTTCCAGTCCGGCCGTGCATGGACTAACCGCGAAGGCTGTGCTATACTTCGCTTCAGCTTGGGTCCAGACGCAGCCGATGCTACAAGCGCGAGCTCCGGGCTTCCAGCGTCTCTGCCAAGCACGCGCGCTCGTGCGGTACAGGCACTGTTCAGGGCCACACGCTCGTGCTATAGCATCGGCTGCGTCTGGACCCAAGCTGAAACGAAGTATAGCGCGAGCGGCCAGCCTTGACTGCCTTGACTAGAGCACTTGCTGCACGAGCGCCTCGTGCAGCCGCCGCGGCTTCATTCAAAGCGACTATACTTCGTTTCAGCTTGGGTCCAGACGCAGCCGATGCTACGAGCGCGAGCGTGTGGCCCTGAATAGTGCTTGCATTGCACGAGCGCGCGTGCTTGGCAGGGACGCAGAAAGCCCGGAGCTCGCGCTTGTAGCATCGCCTCTGTCTGGACCCAAGCTGAAACGAAGTATAGCTCGCGCTTTTAGCACGCGCGGCTAACAATAGTCCATACTAAGGCGAGACGAAGTATAGCACGGTCTGGGCACCAGCGCTTCGCTCTGACCAGTGCTTTGGTCGCACGAGGAACTGCCTTCGAATCGTCATCTTCGATTTCTCGGATCAAAAACAAAGAAGAAAATACGGCTTCGTTTTCCCCACAGCTGAAGCGCACCGCGAGAGGCGTGACTGTTCCATCTCTTCTCCCATACTGACATATCTTCTGGACATTTTTATGATATATCTAGCGTTTTTTTTTCTTTTGTAGTGCACATTACAGGCGCATAGTACACGTTCTCCTCCAGAAGTAACTATAGTTTGTGTCAGGTTAAGAGTTCAGGGGAAACTCCTTCCACCTTTCTTCATTTTAAGAGAGCGAACTCTAGGGAGGATGTCGTCTCCTCTCCAGCACTCTACAAGAACAGCCCGTGTGTCTTCCTTCCCGCACAACACTCGGGGAGACAATCACCGCAGCTTAAGGAGGCAGCTCAGCGAATGACGATGCAGAAACATATATTTAGACCAAAAAACGCCGTCTGAGTTGTGACATTAAGGCTGCGGTCCCACGGCGGCCATGAAAAATGACGATATGTGCCCTTGTTTGCAGCGCGATTCTGACGCTTAGTCACTACCTAAAAATATTTAACTCATGTCCCCTTATAAAATAGGCAATGGGCCTCATTTGGATATATGATATATATTTCTGAAGCAAAAAGCGAGATCGGGGAGGATCTGCGAATATTGGTGTTTTTGGTCATACATGGTTTGGTAGTACAAATGGGGAGAGTTTTCCGTTAGAGAAATTTGCTCCAAAATTTCATGGTTTGTAGATAAAGAGTGTTGTCCTTTGCACAGCGTGGCCCTTTTTTTCATTTTCTTTTTAGTTTCGGAAATTTACCTCTTGGAAAATTGGCTTTACCGAAGCATATTCACGAGCTATTTTCTGGACAACTGTGGCATATTTGTTTCTGAAACTTCTTATAGCTATTGATATGTAAAACCTACAAACGTGTGTTAAATTTAATTAGGATTGACGTATAACTTTTGCTGTAAGACTCGCGTAAAAACCAATGAAAATGGTAAAATCAGACTAACATCGTTTGGTAGTACGAATGCACCGGTATGGGTTGTCAACACAATTGATCAACCTCTTATGCAGAGACAACTAAATATGTGCTATTTTGCATAGCGAAGCCCTTTTTCGCAATTTCGCATTTGGTTTCTCTAAAAATATTCATAAAGTTTAGGCAAAATTGCATCCTTCTTAGACACAAAAAATCACATTTGTCTATATTTATACTATTCGATGGGTAATCATGTTGTCATAAAGAAGGGTTAATATCTGATATACAATATAGCAGCTTTTGTTTTCAGTTAACATCTCTCATTTTTGTTTGAGGATGGACACAAACATGATTGCCGGTTCTTTAGATGTGCTTTTATGGACATGAAACAGATTTATTGGCATCTAATAATATTTATTGTATGGAATAGATAAACATTGGGATGTATTAGACTTTCACAATGATCTTGCTTTGGTTTCTTGATAGGTGTAGAGCTTAGTTAGTTTTAAAAACAATTAAAAACTGTTTGGGTGTTTTATTGCGCTACCTGCCGGATGGCAGACGAACTGCTGATTTCTAAAGTTCAAGAAATTTTCGAGGGCGGCGTTGGCGTTTGTATCATCATCAGTGTCCGTGTATTTTTGCCTTCACATTTGGAAAATATATTGGAAGATTCACTATCGACAAATAAATGGTTTAAGTACTGGGTCAGGTTAATAAATCTAAGATAAATAATTACACAAGCGTAGTGTGATATATTGTGTTGATTATTCGATATGATTGAAATCAATAAACAATAAAGACGAAAAGGAAAAGAATACACCTGAGTTCACTTCATGCCTAGAGCCACTAAGTGAGCTGCGCTTGGAGTATCGGCACTCCGTTCCCCAACATTGTTGTGGGAGCCGCCATTTCGGGTCTAGTGCAGAGCAAACGCAAATGCCGATCGTCGTGATTCAAAAGTGCGACTTCCTCAGCATTTTATCCGGTGTTAGGAAGCTGATGCAATATTGCTTTGCTCTGTCGCGGACTGTTTAAACATTTATGGAGGACAGAAAAGAGTTTCCTTTGATTTTAGATAAAGCTTCAGATCACTGGCAACCATGATTTTACGCCACGATATGGCCAAGTGTCGTTACTCTGAAGCGTAGCTTATTTAATGACACTATTCATGCCCTTGTTCAAGGAGCTTGTAATACCTGAAGGGGCCATGACGTAAGCCCCGTGGGTTCCACAAGCCACTACCTTTTGACACCTGCCTCTTCCTCATTGTTCCCGCTAGTGGCACTAGTGCCCGCGAACCTCCTTTCCCGTGACTGAAACTGAAACTAAATATGAATAATACACCTTTATTATAGCTTATTTAGTTATAACCAACTACACATAATGAGAGAAGGAAGCGGTCGGGTAGGAGAAACGCGGGTTTTATGTGCGACCGTTCTAACCGTCTCAGAAGAGAGAACACGCGAGCTTGCGCTGATTTCAAAAAGACGATCCAAAGAAAAGAGGCGGCACGCTGTGTTTTTTGTGATTGTGCGCCTAATTTATATACAGGTATATTTGAAGATCGACGATGGACGTCGATCGTCTCGAGGTAATGTAACGTAGTAACATTATATAAAAAATAAACATAATGAAGGACTGCACGACTTAATTTTTTCAATTCTTGGATTGTAATATAGCCTATTTTACTTACTGTTGACGAAGAGCAATATGAGGTGACGAGGTAATGATTAATTGATGAGGCTCTATAAGGATGACGACATTAGTGGATGTCGAACCACAACGTACAGTGCCAGACTTGTTTCAAGTATCGTGTACCCAAAGACTTTTCTTCACCCGGAACAGAATATGGTAGAATCATCGGGGATGATGCTTTACAACTGTACGTGGAACCGAAAAACTGCGCTGTGCAAAAGTGCGACTTATTCATTAATATAGAGGACGGATTTCTAGCAGCATCCCCTGATGGACGGCTTGTAACAAATGGCCGTGTTGAGGTGAAGCGTCCCCGTTCCAAAAGATTCTTGAAGTCTACTGAAACCGCAAAAGAGTATCAGGCGAAAAATAAAAAAAGAGCCTTGTGTGAAAGTTCCAAATCACCACCATAGATTCTACTACCAAATACAAAGGCAGTTACACAATACACAAAGAGATTTTTGTGATTTCGTTATATTTACACTCAAGGGCATTGATATCCAACGTCTTCAGAGGGATGACACCATCTGGCCAAACAACATTGAGCCTTTTCTGCTCAAGTTTTACATGAAAGGCCGGACTTCCGCTGAAATTCCTCACGTAGACGAGTTGTCCGATCGAATAAACTGCCGTTACTCCCGATCTGGGAATCTCTCGATCTTCGTTCGTAGGCCATAGTGTCATGAGATCGAGGGGTGTGGCTCTTCGTCTGCCGAACATTGCTTCGGTTGGTGTTTTTCCCGTGGAAGATGATACCGTAATGTGGTGCCGGAACAAGAACTTGGCGATTCTTCACTGAACTGCTTCTTCCGTAAGCTTCAAGAGGGCTTTCTTCGTTTCGCACACCATCTGTTCTGCTTGCCCGTTAGTTGCAGGATGGTATGGTTAACTAATGTAATGCCTGATGCCGTTTTTTGTTTTGTTTTTTAGAACCTTGTTTATTGATTTTTTTAAACGAGATTCGGCGCGTTATCAGAGAAAAGTGTTTTCGGTAGGGCAAAACTAGCGAAACGAGTGAGTAGAACGTCAATGACGCGTTTGTACGTCGGGGCATGCATCGTGTAAACTTCCAACCACTTAGAGTACGCATCGACCATGACTCCGCGGATGCGGATACGTTTCGCCATGCACCCGCCGACTGAAGAGTGGATCGTTTTCAGTTACTGTTCATAATGGCGCTTGACTCGAGGAAAACTTCGAGGCTTTCCGCAAAGTTAGCCCAGGTGCCAACACTTTTGTCGAAAGCGGTAAGTGCTCGAAACGTCAACAACGTCGGTAGCGACGTGCTGTGCTTGACACTTGACGCTTACCATTCGCTGAGACGAAACTTGCTTGTACGTCTGCCACGAGTCGTCCGATATCAGGTCATCACCGCAACTCCATCTCCCGACAAAACAGGTTTTTATTGTCCGCATGTCTATAGTTAGCAATCATGGGAACTTATAAATTCCCGAACGCTCATCACTTGCCGTCACTAAACGCCGCTCAATCATAGTGTCTTCATGGCTAATAAATGTCTTCCTATTTATACTGATGCTTTTCATCATATTCCTCCTAAGCTGTACTTACAACATAATGTGTGTCGGTACTTCCGAAAATATTGCAACGGCGCTTGTTTTCTGGGAACTATAATGTAACAACCATTACAACATCTTCCGGATACCGTGAAACACAATATTTCGTTACGTCACTTTTCAGTCGTCATTGTAATGGCGAGGTAAATACCGTAAATTGCGAAGCAGTTTACTTGACGTCCGCTTCCACTGGTGTCTTGGAAGATTGAGTCTACTGAGCGTGCATTCGTGCAGAAGAATTTTTCATTGACAGAATATTGACACGTCAATCAACCATTGATTCCTTCTTGGTAAGATTTATTGCGGAAGCCCGTCGCAACCGCCGAACCGCATGTCCCTATATCAGCCTGACATTCTCGCATAGATGAGTTTGCTGGGCCACGCTATTGAGCCAGCTGAGCACAGCTGGCAGCGGCGCGAGCAAGGCCACGAGGGGAACGTGATGGTGCTCGAGCCATCCCACCGTGAACCAATATTTCGGCCACCCCACGGGTGCGTGTCGCCATCTATTGGTTGAACTAACGCCTTGTTCAAGATGGCTGCCGTGGGACCGCAGCCT
>JAZHYW010066669.1:0-124819 GCA_037355805.1 Ixodes ricinus
GGGCTCGCATTCTCGAATCTCACGATTGGCCCTCGGCGCAGGCGCGCTTTCTTCGAGGCTGTCAGGATGTGTTTATTTATCGTATTTTTCTTTCTGAGGTGCCACGCTGAAAGCGTCGGTACGCGAAAGCGAGATACGAAAGCCAGACGTAAAATCGTTGCGACCGAGAGGTTCCTTCGCCGGTGGCAGCTCATGCAATGCTCCGCGTTGGCTGGCGGAGAGCGATCATGGCGACAACAGTGGCAAACCAGCGACGTTCTCGTTGGAGGTGCCGGTCTGAGGCTCCGTACATGAACGACTGCACGGAGATATGTATCGACCCGAGAGAACGTGTTGTACGTGTAACGAGTTTACTTTACTTGTACAACCAGCACTATTTTTTGTTTTGTTTTTTCTCTTGTTTACGAGTAGGTTTGTGCACTGCGTGCGGAGAAACCCCGGATTCCCGTGAAGTGAGAAGCAGTAGTTGCGAAAAGTGTCGTGCCCGGCAACAGCGCCACCGCAGGTGAGACTGACGTGAGTGCCGCGTGACGTCTGTAACGGCCAGCTGTAACGTGATAAGATGGCGCGTCAGTTCACGTTCCTGACATCTGCTACCGTTCAGTGGGTCAAATTGACGTCACGTAACCTGGGCTCACATGGCGTGGTCACGTGGCCTGAGATCGCGACGTTAGGTCGCGTGGTACTCAATTTCCCCGCTCAAATCTCGAGAAAGAAATCGTCGCGGTCACGGTGTCGCGCGATGATGGCGTCGCAATACCCTCGCTTCGGCTTTCAGCGGGAGAAATAAGCACCGCTGATTAACTTGCGGCTTCATTCGTTTCTGACAAAAATGTCGAACCCGAGGCGTTTTTTTGTTTTTGTGCTTCAAAGTTTTGCGGTTGGTTGGATGGCGCTGTTCCACCTGTGCCTTCGGCTTTGTAAAGGCGGGCTGTGGCCAGCGTAGGTGAGCAGTACTGACCATTTGAGACGAACCATTATTCGCGCACCCGAACTGAGTCGCTTTCAGAATAAGAACGACAGAAAGTGTCTTTCGAACTTTCGGCCTTCAGCACGAGCTTCGTGCCTTTCGTCGTGCTTTGACTGCGCGCGCTCTCTTCAAGTGCATGACACACAGAAGGGTTGTCGAACGCAGCGAGTTCGCGCCAGAGGGCGGGACAACTCAAGCTCCTCCCTGCATGCCGCACAGACCGTTCTAAAGAGCGGTCTCTGACCGAGTGCCATTTTCAGCGTCGGCATAAGCCGATCTATGGCTCGCGATTTGCTCGCTTTGCGAGGTGACGAACATGCGCTCCCTTCGTCCGTTGCGGGGATCGGTTCCCCCGACCCGAGGTCCTCTGTGGGAAAGTTGACGCTCCAGATTTTTGAAAGTGCAAGATGTGCCGAATGACCCAAAGAAAGCGCCAAGCTTCTCGCCCTCGTTCACGCTCGCGTGTATAGACACGGCGCACGGCCGTGTTTGACCAGCGCGTAATGGCGTTCAGAAAAAACTCCCTTCAAAGGCGCGTTCGAAAGTGGCGTGGCTGCGGCGCGACCCTGCAGGCCCCAAGTCGTGCCGACGATCGGAGAAACGTGAATGCTACCGCGCGCACGAAACGCATCTCTCTTTCTATTTACGGTTCGGCATGATGACGGCGATGATGCTGCAGCTGCCGCCACCGACAAGACAGGAATGCGATGTCCACGGAGTGCGAGAGGCGCCGACACAAAATTTTTACCGTAAAATTCGTTTTTCTTCTTTTTTCTCTTATTTTTTTTGCGAGGGGCAATTTTGTGAAAACGAAAGACAGGAAAGTGAGACGCGCAAAGCAGGACGCGAAAACGAGACGCGAAAGCTAGACGCAGAAGCGTTATGACCGAGAGTACACGCGGGCAGAAACTGGGGGAGAGGAGGAGGCGAGAGCGAGTGGGGACGTCCGAAACGCCGAACTCTGATTGGAAGGATTAGTGGGTAGATGCAAGGTTAGCTGCCTTTGCCTGCACTGTACTCGTCGAACCCTTTCGAGCACGAACGCCAAACACCGGATGCCGGCGTTCGCCGTTCGAGCGCGTTCGAACAGTGCAGTGGAGACAAAGGCAGCTAACTTGGTCTTCGTCTCGTTTCAATTGTGCGTCATTGCGTTTTTTTTTTTTCCGGTGCTCGCGGACGCTAACCTGGTGTCGTTGTCATTGGTGAATATAAAATTGAGAATAAAAATAACAACGAAAAGCTTCAAGAAAAGCATTCTTATCGTTCTGATAAGATACTGAAAGCGCGAGCAGCATTCTTCTTTTGTTCGCCAAAGGATCCTTTACATCTCTCAGACACTCCGTTACAATCATGCAGACAGATGCTGATGCACGCTTGTAAGCGACCATGACCGTGTATGATGGAACGCGGCAGTGCCTGCTTATGCTCGATTCAAGCATTGCATGGTCTCCTCTTGCGTAAAGCTCCTCTATACTGTAAGTAGCGCCATCGATTGATCTTCCGACACACTCTCACTTTCTTTGGAGAAATCCCCTTCCTCCTCCTCTTTAAGTTCCCGCCTGCCACTACCACTAATTTGCCGAGGATCCGTCCGGTTTTCGTTCGCCACTTCCGTCCGCCATTGTGTGCCCTCCCGTGTCGCGGCCTCGCATTCTCCGGCGGCGTGAGTACGGTTCACTTGGAGTGTTGGCGGCAACGCGTTACAAGTGACTGGCGTTGCCAGTAACGCCTTACTTTTTCGGTAACGCAATGACGTACTCGTTACTTTTTCAGAGCAGCAGCGGCTAACGTGCTTAGGTTAGTTATTCGGAATAACATGTAACGTATTTACCGTTACCCGGTACTTCATCTTTCCCAAAACTTAAAAAAAGAATACGCTTCGGTTTTGTTTTTTTCTGTGTTTCTAGGCACGAGGCAACGTGATTTTTGGTGTGTGTTTTTTTTGCGTTTCTTCTCCTGAGTATTTAGGTGAGGCAACCGCAAAAAAAGATAAAGTAATTAGGTTCCGGTTTCTGCCTGAACATAATATGCTTCTTGAAATGTTGTGTTTATGCGAACCTGTAGCCTCAAATCAGTAAAACGTGTTAATTCATATTTGAAAAAAGTAACGCAAACGTAACGTGCGTTTATTTTTCTATCAGTAACGGTAAGCAGCTCATTCTTTTTATGTTTTCATGTAACTAGGACAGTGACGTGTCCTTTATTTTGCGAATGTGCGTTAACGTATTTCGTTGCTTTTTGGCAACGCCTACACACTACGTTGTCGGCCGCCCGTCGTAGCTTTTACGGCGAAGCTGTTGTGTGCTAGGATCTGGAAGAAAGAATGCGTCCATCGGTGTTAACAAAAAAATGTAACTCCGTTTGAAAACGGCTTGTAACCCCTTTGTTCCGATTGGTCGTTGGCAAGTATAAATAAAAAGAGGGGCAACCCGCGTGAGTCAACCTTTCTTCGCATTATTAGATGGTGAGGTCCTGATACTTTGTTAGCGTCTACGGTCACCGACTTATCTCAGCTAAGAGAGTGCGCTGTGACAAGGCTGGGGGCGAGTACTGCGCCGATCTAGCCCTCTTTTGCTTCGCTTTCGCGATGCTCATAAAAACGTTTGAGGCTAAGCCAGAGAAAACGAGGTACTCGAGGGGTGTGCCTCGAAAAATTGGAGTTTATAACTTGCCCATTAGTGACCATAAGGCAATGAAATCACTTTAGTCACTAAGAATTTATATATAAAGACAATTGAACAACGATGTCGTGTACGAGTCTTCCCTGCAATCATATGTAAATCGTATAGATGTCATATAGGTGTCGTAAAGGTGTCTTAAAGAAGTTGTCGTAAAGGTAACGGCTTCGCTGGTCCTCCATTTTTACGTGGCAAATGGATGGGCTCTACAATTTTTTCGGTGGGGCGTTAATGTCGCGTGTTTCGCTTACAGGGAAACGTCATCGGACTGCCACTATGAGCGTGGCGCTACCTAAATCAATTGCGGGAGTTTACAAAACGTTCATTCGCGTTTTCTTTATCTCGTTGTCACCTCGACGTGTGAGGCAGAAACAAGGAAGGCACAGAAAGTGATGGTATTTTGCATGTCGACTGTTTTGAAAACGAGCTTAAGATCACGGCTTCGCATTTCATAACAGAAACGTCCGTAATGCGCGCGTATCGCCTTGGCTCACCCTGTCTGCTGAAAGAGGAAATAAGATTATGACAAAACTTTCTCATAGTTTAATTTTATTGTATGAATTTTTATAAAGCGGAAGACTGCGTCTGATCTCGAACCGAGTGATCCGAGCAGACGCACGGCCGAAGCCTCGACAAAAACTCGGTGCCTGCTCTGGACGTGAAGCGATGGAAGGACATTCCCAGTAGCCAGGGCATCAAAGACATCGGCCACTCGTATTTTAGCGAAAACACGATAGCTACGAGTCACGTCAAATTGGGGTGGCGAGGCAGGCTATACTCTGTTTCACCCTTATGATGTACCGCCGGAAAGGCTACCAAGCGCGAGCTCCTTGCTCTAGAGCACGTCTCCAGCTTGCGCAAGCTCTCGTGGATTAATTAAGGGCGGCTCCCAACGCGCTGAGGCTCGCGCCTCAAGCCTTTTCTGCGATACAACATAAGGTGAGACGGAGTATATGCTGCGTTTCAGCCTGGGTCCGGACGCAGCCGATGCTACAAGCACGAGCGTGTGGCCCTGAACAGCGTCCTGGACTGCACTGAACGCGCGTGCTTGGCAGGGACGCTGGAAGCCCGGAGCTCGCGCTGGCAGCATCGGCTGCGTCTGGGACCCGAGCTGAAACGAAGTATGGTTGGTTCATGCCTAGTAAATTCGACACAGCGCACATGTGAGCTGATAGACGAAGTGGTAAGGGGTACTACACGTGCGTGCGGCAAGGCATACGTAGAGCTACAGTGAACTAGAATAGAAATAGTGGAAAATAGCGGCATCAGGTGAGGCGCTTCGTGTGAACCTACCAGGTAGCGCTGGTGTTCGATTCGGAGCACTCCTGCCAGCAAGTTCCGCGCCAAAGCGTAGCTGTTTTGATCTTAGCGGTTCAGTTAGAATGGCCTATGTATGCTTTATCGGGTGTTTCAACGTCTATGAATTAATGTTTAATGCTTACTTGGGCACGTAGTGGAAAACCGGGGTAACCAGTCTTGCATGCTGGCGCGTAGCGTGTGGATCACGTCTTCTTTCTCTTCGTTTTCATTGCTTAGCGATCAAGACTCGAACCAATGTAATCACAATGCCAAGCCCTTGACATTCACGAAAACAAATCGCGAAAACGACCACAGACACCACAGGAACACATCTGAGAACGTACGCGACGCCATATCCCATGTTACAGTAGCCAAGTCCTCCGGATTTCGACAACAGCGCCACTCGCGGCAGTCTACACTTCTGGCTTCACACAGCCAATGGGTCAGCGCCGACGCTTTTTCCACTACCCCTATATTCTAGTTCACTGTAGTAGAGCCACTAAATGAGCTGGTATGCGTTGCGCTAAACAGAGGCCGACGTAGAAATGAAATATTGCGCGAGCATGCTTGGTCTCTGTGGTCGACACTTGCCGCTTTATTGTGCAGCTTGTGGATGCCAGCCCAACTTCCATCACTTCACGATTGTTGGAATAGGGGGAGGGGGGGGAAAGGCGAGATCAGGTGACTAGGGAAATTTTAGAGGCCTGCACGACAAAATAAAAATGAAGAAGGGTCTGGGCAACGTGTGAAGTTAAACACCGGTCCTCCTACGTAGCAAGAGATCTGTTATCTGGACACGTGCTGAATTGGCCATGATGGTGTGGAATGTTGTTGATTACTTCGGTGTTGACTTTCAATAAAAACTTTAGTTAAGAGTAAGCGCTTGTCCCGTTAGCTTCTTCTACTTCGTCTTCGTTTCTTGCGCGCTGTGTCCAATCCACTAAGTTGAAATCGCGCAGAAAACACCGATCTAGCGAGGGTTTGCCAGCCGTCACCGGTCGCGGTGGTCGGCGGAAGGTGGCGGAAGGGCAGCCTAGGAGGCGCTAGCGTCAGAAATGAGAGAGGGAGAGACTCGCGGAGAGGAGAAAAGAGCGAAGGCGCCCCTGCTCGAGAGAAACAGGCCTATGGGTGTAAGTCTCTGTAACACCCTCTTCACTCCCTTAAGCCGCGGTCACACTGCTAGTACATCGCACAAAAGACGGTGTGCAGACACTGTCTGACGCGTTATTGGACACGAGTGCTGACGTCAGCGTTCGGCGAAGACTCGGATCCAATCACGCGCTTCATGTCCGAGCAATGGCAACTTCAACGCCTGGCGCTGGTCAGTAGGAGGTTTTGTCGAAGAAATTCGAAACCAGTTAACGCATATCTCCCTTCGGTGTCTGTGTGTTTCCTCTATTCTATTCCTGCGGAGGTTACTGTGTTACTGAGTTCTGCTTCGCACGCGCATATACATTTTGCTTCTTTAATTCTCACCGCACACGGTGTATGTAGTCTACTCGGCTGAGAAGTGTAAACGTAGTCATATGCGAATAGTGAATTTTGAGTTAGAGGCGAAGAGTGGTTCTGGTCGAACATTTACGAATAGGATATTGAATAGTTTTTTCTGTCTTTCACTACCGTGCCCCATGCTCAAACGAACATTCAGCTGGACTCGTGAAGGTTGTTCCCGACCTCTTCCCTAATGTCACTTCCCACGGCTCAGTTAATTTTAATATAACTACGTAAACTGGGGCCTGTAAACGACAGATTTGTTCGCAGCTATCGTAATCCAGGGAATGTATAAATCTGTTTCTTATATGCAATTAGTTCTTTTTCTTTTTCAAATTTCACAATGAACCAAAAAACGCGAATGATGAACGGGGTCTGTCAAAACATCGCCGCCTAGCATCGCGGCCTAATCGCGGCGGCTTCGCCCCGTTGAGTGCGCTTCTCCCTGAGCACCCGTGCACTGCTGGGGAAGCACAGGTGCTCGATGAGAAGTGTGCACTCGATGAGGCTAACCCGCCGCGATCAGCACATCGAAAAGTGCCAATATCGCAGTTCACCTCGATGCGAAAATCTAATAGCCTATTATTCGAGACTACTATTCGAGTGTTCGCACAACACATAGTAAGGGGAGATACATAGTACAGCACAAGACGTAATCGACACACACTTCTTTTTGAGACTGAAATCGGAGTCAAGTTGGTTGCGCAATCGTTTACAGTGCGGTTAGTTTTCAGCATACCCTCCTTTATTCTAGAAAGCCTGTCAAGATCGTGAAAGAACGTGGCCGCTGTAAAGAAGAAAGGAGATCAGAGAAGAGAGCGCGCGCACGGGCTCTCTTGGGCAGCGCCAAACAATGCCCCAGCGGGAAAATTCGGAAACAAGAATAGCGCGCTTCTTTTTTCTTTTTTTTTCTTTTTTTTGTAGGAAAGAAGATTATTTGCGTCGATTCTCTATTCCGCCCTCTCTCCCGTTTCTCCACGCGGCGGTAGCCTTCTTTTTTCCTCCGTTGCGGTTTGTTGCAGTTTCGCGGAGAGGCTACTCGCGCGTATTGGCGCTGGCTGAAGGGTTACCCCAGAAGTGGCTCTGCGCTACCATGTCGGGTAACCGTTCAGCGGTGCTGCTCGCCTCTTTCCGGCGGCCGCGGGCTCAATGGCTCTCGTCGTAGAATGTGCCAGGCTTTCTAGCATAAAGGAAGCTATGGTTTAAGTTGGTTCACCTTAAAGTCTGGTTCATACAGTTGGGTTTGAGCGTAACCAAACGCTGCTGCGATCTTTGTTTTCTCTTTTGTTGCGAGAGAAACATTTTGGCACACTGGTGCCACCTGTTAAGCTAGCCCAGAAACTGCAGATATTATTAGACTGAAGGTTTTGCAGCATTTGCGAGATCTAATCCACGCACTGTCTATGAGACAGTGTATCTAATAACATTATCATAATTACATTAAGCCCACCGTGAAAGAAGGATGCTTAGGTATATACTGAGATCAGAAGTGTTTCAGGGCTACCTGTAGACGGCGCCTATGTGTTCTCTCGTCGAGGTTACAAGGGAACGCAATTAGAGAGTTCTAATATATTGTTCCGATAACGATGCAATGCATGCAGAAAGGCGGCGGCGCGGTATCGTTATCGGAACGATCTCCTGAAACTCTAATAGAGAGTTTTAGTATTGCGTATGGCAGCAAACGCAACCGCTGTGCGTTTGCATTGGCGTTGCGTGCTCCACGCTGCGCATGCGCGTCGTCGCCATACGCCAATCCACGAGGGAGTTTGAGCTTTCCGCGCATGCGCCGTAGTGGCGACGCTATTTCTTGCAAAGTTTTGGCGCACGCTGTTCTAAAGCTCGCTAATAGGGAGTTTTAGGGAACCGTTTTTGCCCATCTGATACGGTACGATGGGCCCTCCGGTATGCACTGCGCATGCGTGTTACCGCCGAAGACTCGCGCATGCGCAGTTCGCACCGGACGGCCCAACATACCGTATCGGATGTGCAAACACGGTTCCCTAAAACTGTCTAGTATCTCGATCACACTCGAACGCAACTGTGCGAACCAAATAGGGGTGCCCGGCTGTCTAAGTACACAGTGGGAGAAGGAGTAAAAAATCTAAATTAATGAATTAATGAAACGAGCATCGGGGCACAAGACCGCGTTCCATATATAAGCGGTTGCAAACGCCGTTACAGGAGTGGGAACCTGTTCAAGAAACGACACGCAGGGCGCTCCAGCAGACTCATCGACTCACTCACGAACATATCCACGCTTTCCCCTTCGCCTGCACATAACCGTTCCCAGCGCATAATAAACACGCACTCACGCACTCACACGGCACAAAGGGGTCGATCGTCAGATCGAGCCGGCGGCGCTTGATACACTTCCTCCTCGTTGGCGGGCCTCTTTGTTCACGCTATTTTCTTCGCCGACCAGTCCTTTCCTCAATCTCTCACAATGATGGGAAGGGGCCAGGAGCACGGGTCGGAGGTGCCGGGTATCGACCGCTTTCCCTGAGTCGTCTGCTAGTCACGAGTCACCTGCTAGTCCCAAGTCACCTGCTAGTCTCGAGTCGTCTGTTATCTTAAATCGTCTGCTAGTCAAGAGTCGTCTGCTAGTTCTGAGTCGCCTGCTAGTCAAGAGTCGTCTGCTAGTCCTAAGTTGCCTACTAGTCCAAGAGCCGTCTGCCAGCCCTGAGTTGACTGCTAGTCAGGAGTCAGTATGCTAGTCCCAAATGGCTTTCTAGTCATTAGTCGTCTCACTAGTCCTGAGTCGTCTGCTAGTCAAGAGTCGTCTACTAGTCCTAAGTCGTCTACTAGCCCCAAGTCATCTTCTAGAGAGCGAAGGGACGCTCGAGAGAGAGTCAGTAATGGGGAAAGAGAGAAAGGGCGGCTGATTGAAAGACGAAATAGAATCGCGGTCGCGGGAGCCACTTTCGATCCGCCCGGCGGTCAGCGCCAATTTTTGCTGCCGCGCTCCTGCAAGGGGGAATAATTAGCGTCTCACGAACGAAATGCGCGGACACGTCGCCAGCTGACCCCGATATCCGGAAGACGGCGTAAAGCTGGGCACGATCCCAGCGCTGCCGCCAACGTTGAATGATTCGACGCGCGGAAGGCAGAGCCGCGGCATTTCCGTTGGCTTGCGCCGCAAAATATATATAATAATCATAAAAATAAAAATAAACCTCCCGCACGTTGCCGACGGCAGTTATGTGCGTTTGTTTACGTTGTGCGCAGAAACGGGGACAATCATCGAGAGGCACGACCTCGAAGAGGAGGCGTGGCCATTGGAACCGCCTGACGGCTGACCCCCGTCCCCTCTCCGCTCCGGCGAGAAATTCCTGCGCTACTCTTGCCCGTTTGATGCTCATCCAGCTTCCATCGCTGATGCGTGCTGCTCTGTAATTTCTGTGGCGATTCACGAGAAGTTAATAGTGCGCGTGCGTGGCTGAGATCGGTGCTCGAGGTGCGTGGGATGCAGAAAAGAAAGAGCTGAAAGTTCGAAAATATACGAGTCAAGGGTTGGACACGTGCACGAAGAAACGTACGTCGGACAGTGTATACAACTAAAGCAGACTGGATCCTGGGAAAGTAGCGCCATTGCCTTCCCTGCCTGCTAGCAGAACACAAACGGATCCTGACATACAGAAGACAAAAACCTCGCCAAGCGATTGGCTGGTCGCTATTTGTTGCCACATATGGCAATCGCCATTTCGGTCCTTTGAAATCTTCGGAGCTTCGGGAGTGTGGATCTATACTAAAGTCACTGGATCCTGAAAAAGTAGCGTCATGGACAATGTGCAAAACCGAGGCGTCCCTTGAAGTAACCGAGAAAGGACGACTGGACACCTCGGAGTGGCGTCCGCCCCAGCGCTCTTTCAACGACGCATCGAATCGCTCCTGCAGGGACTGCCTCGTGTTAAGGTATACTTGGACGATATCATTGTCGCCGAGAAGGAGGATGACACCTCGACGCTTCGACAGGTGTTTTAGCGACTCCGGGACAATGGGCTCAAGCTAAACCAAGGCAAGTGTCGGTTCAGGGAGAAACATTAAGTGTCGTTTCTGAGACATAAGATTGACGCGAAAGGCCTTCATCCTCAACGGGACAATCTCGAGGCGGTGACAGGAGCGCCAAGGCCAACCTCTGTGAGCCAGCTAAAATCCTTTCTGGGGCATGTGACCTATTACGCGAAGTTTTTGCCTAACCTTTCAACCACGCTGGCTCCCTTGTATCGACTGCTGGCCAAGGGACCGCAATGGAAGTGGGGGTTGAACAGGAAAGAGCCTTCCAAGAGACGAAACGTGCCATGACAGAGGCCGATTTCCTGGTTCATTATGACCCTCGGAAACCGTTGCGACTAGAGTGCGACGCTTCACCCGACGGTTTGGGTGCTGTCTTGTCACATCGCTGCAACGGAAAGGACTTGTCGGTAGCCTTCCGTTCAAGGACACTGTCACCGGCTGAACGCAATTACTCCCAACTATACTTCGTTTCAGCTTGGGTCCAGACGCAGCCGATGCTACAAGCGCGAGCTCCGCGGGCTTTCAGCGTCCCTGCCAAGCACGCGCGCTCGTGCAGTGTAAGCAGTGTTCAGGGCCACATGCTCGCGCTTGTAGCATCGGCTGCGTCTGGACCCAAGCTGAAACGAAGTATAGAAAAAGAGGGCTGGCGTTGGTGTTTGGAGTGCCGAAGTTTAGACATTATCTCTTCGGCAATCGCTTCACACTGGTGACCGACCACAAACCTCTGACGGCGTTGTTTCACCCGGAGAAAGCTATCCCGCAAATGGCGGCAGCCCGAGTCCAGAGGTGGGCGCTGCTCCTCGCGGCATACCAGTACGACATTGAGTATCGGAAAGGACAGAACAATGGGAATGCCGACGCTCTACGCCGCTTGCCGTTGCCGGGGTCCACCGTGCCGGGGTCTAATGTTGACAACGCTAGAGCCCATGGGGTATGTGTTGTATACACGCGGTTTGGATGACAGGTCTTTGTCGGCACAGCAGATGGCAACCCTAACCAAGGACGACAAGAAACTTGAGCAAGTGAAGAGATGGATCCAGGGTGGGTGGCCGTCAAGGTTAAGCACAGAGGAGCAGCCACTGTTGCCGTATTTTTCACGCAGAGATGAACTTTCGGTGAGCCATAACCTGATTTACTGGGGCCATCGCGTTGTTCTGCCAGAAGCTGCGCGGACGGTAATGCTGAGGGAGCTGCACGACACTCACCCCGGAATCTCGGCCATGAAAAGTCTCGCACGAACAGTATTTGGGTACCCAGGATTAAACAGGGACATTGAGAAATTGGTGCAAAACTGTCCACAGTGCGTGCAGTGTTTACCGATGCCTGCGGCACAGGTTCCATCAAAATGGCCAGAGACCAACAAACGCTGGTGCCGCCTGCACATGGATTTTGCCGGTCCACTAGAAGGGTACATGATTTTTTGTACTTGTTGATGCGGAGACGAAGTGGATTGAGGCCGTACCTATGAAGACAGCAACAACTGACACGACAATTGACGTACTCAGGGGAATCTTCGCGCGCTTTGGTTTGCCTCACACACGGGTATCGGATAACGGTCCGCAATTTTCCAGTGGAGTGGTGGCACGATTCCTACAGGACAACCACGTGCGTCATCTGACAACAGCCCCATATCACCCACAATCGAATGGGCTAGCGGAACGCGCGGTGCGCACTATTAAAGAAGGCTTGAAGAAAAACAAGGAAGGCACCCTGCAGAACCGTATTTCGAAGTTTTTATTTCGATACAGGTCGACGCCAACAAATGACGGCAAGTCACATGGCAGAGAGGCTGATGGGTTTTCAACCTAGATCAAGGTTGAGTGGCTACTTTCCCGGAGAAGACGAGAGGAAGAACAAGAGCACGACAAGAGCATCGAACAGACCTCGAGCACTAGGTTGTCACTTACTCCAGGAATGCGCGTTTGGTCGCGGCAGTTTCAGCCAGGGCAAAGGGGGCTACCAGGGACGGTGATATCGACCGAGGAAAGGCGCATGGTCACCCTGGATACACCTGGTGGACAACAGCGGCGTCACCTGGACCAACTGCGTCGACGGAGCGCTACAGACGCCCCACAAGAGGCCGAAGGCAAGGTGGAGACGGGTGAGCCGGAGGAGCAGTCGACATCGGAAGATGGGTCCACTTCCAGTGACAGGGCTGATTACGAGCACAGCGACTTCGGGCCAGTTGAGCCGGCCACACAGCCAGCTTTGCTCAGGCGTTCGACGCGCAAGCGGAAACCACCGGACAGATTGAACTTATAAGGGGGAGGGAATGCTACGTCATCGTATCCGGCGCGTGCACTCGCGCTGGCCCGTGTCGCGGGCACAGACAAACTGCTACGTCGCTGCAACACCGCCTAGCGCGCGGGTGCTCGCACGAGTCCACGAGACGACAGCCGGGGCAAAAAGGGCTAGGTCTAGCCGATTAAAACGTTCCACGTTAGCAGCCACTCCGAGGTGTCCAGTCGTCCTTTTCTCGGTTACTTTATCCCTAGCGGCTCGGGTGCATTCTGGGAAACATTTGTCAACGAAGATTTTAGTTTTGGTTACCTCCATATCGCACCGCGGCTAGTCGCAAGCGGACACCGCGGACCTGCACCATGCCCCTGAAAGCAGCGGACCTCGCCGAGTCTTCGTATAGGTTGACCTACGCTTGCATGTCATGCAGGAAGTATACTTCCCTTCTCGTGACTTCATCAGACGGTAATTGATTCAAGGCGAAGGCAAGCCATGACGTCGCTTCAGCGAAACTAATCCTAATGTGGATTGGCGTACACTGCCCTACGCATCGACTCCTTGTGGGTGTTTGTTTTCGACTTCGACAGACTTCGAGGAGGAGCACCAAGTTTAGCAACGGACTTTCCTAATGTTGTAACGCCGCGTTTTGACGGTCGTTTTTAGCCATATTCTTCTTTCACTTTCATTGCCCCGATTCATTTGGCTACATAACTGCAACCTTGTCTTCCTCTTTCCCGAACTTGAGTCAGCTACCGTATGATAAAATCACGAGAGGAGAAGTATACTTACTGCATCACATGCACGCGTAGATCAACCTACGAAGACTCGACGACGTACGCTTCGTTGAGGGCCGTGGTACAGGTCTCAGTTGCCATGGTAATGTCATTTCGGTCCATTTAAATTTTCGAAGCTTTCAAAGAGTCCTTCTGAACCAGTCGCACCAAGAGTGCTATGGAGCATCATCGTACTGAAAGTGTACGTCCCTCGCCAATATAAGCATCTTTGACGCTGTTCATGCATTCCACTTTTCAAGCATGCTTATCTCCACAGATCTCTTAAAATGTTATTGTTCTTGCGTATTTTAAAGACAGGAAAGTTATTTTTCAATGCCGCCAAGCACCGGTGCCGCATGTGGTGGCTGTGCGAAGATATGCGCTTGTTGCTCCGGTGAGTGGATAGCAAAATATCGGTATTTATGAAACGTCTGTATACACCATTCTAATATGTACAAGACCTCAGCCCAAAGTGCGATCTCGTCAGGCCAGCACGTGCATGTTCGTCGCTTCGGAAGGTGAGCAAATCACGCGCCATACGCACGAACACTGAAAATGGAACTGGCCAGGAGCCCTCTTTTGGAAAGGTCTATTCGCCTCGAGATTCGATCGGCACGGCTCATGTGGTGAAAAGCAGAACTACGCTTTGTTTTACACCTACTTGGAGCAAAACGAATGCTACGCACGCGAGGCCGAGGCCATGGAGGCGCCAATGCAGCGCTCGCGCACTGGAATCAACTGCTAAGAGCTCGTGCTCTGCATACATCCTTTTCCGTGCTCTGTGCCGTTAGTGTGGATGCTTTGTCTTCTCCCGCATTGTGGACAGAGTTAATCACCAAGGGCCTCACAGAGAACGCATGGGTAAACAAGAGCACGTTTCCCCTAAATTCAATCTGGGTCTCGAGAGGAATAGGGAGTAATCACTGATGTCCATAGCTATGTGCGCGACTGCTGAGCGCGTGCTGACTGCGAGCTTCGGCAGTTCTTTTTCAACATGCATTCCGCACCATCAAGGCTGCCGGTCTTGGCAGCCTATTAATGTGAGTTTGTTCTGAGCATGCGCTCTAGAC
Source organism: Ixodes ricinus (assembly GCA_037355805.1). Classification (NCBI taxonomy): domain Eukaryota; kingdom Metazoa; phylum Arthropoda; class Arachnida; order Ixodida; family Ixodidae; genus Ixodes; species Ixodes ricinus. Next base: position 14,534 of record JAZHYW010066669.1, read on the forward strand.
ATCGGCCTCAAATATGGCGTCCAGTGAACACCCCCTATATAGCTACTTGTCACCAACAAATTTAGACCAGCTCACCAAGAATGGGAAAGGTAGAGGAAACTTTTTGTTGTTTATTTCATGAACCAAAATGGTGACCATGGGGGAGCTGGCGTTACTTTCCCGTAACGTTGCCTTACCAGGATACAGTGACATTATATACAACGAGTCGGGAAGTATTAAATTGCCGTTATGCCAATTCTATACCGAAAACAATGGACGTCATAATCTCATATTATTCCGATCCGACGCGGCGTACGAGGGGTCATCAATCTCATCGTCTATGTGTATCACACTTCATCGTCTTTATGTCGGCGAGCTCGTATACACGGTTCTAATGTTTATAAAAAGTCACAGCCCAGCACGCACATGTTCGTTGCTTCAGAAGGGGAGAAAAGCCTGTTCGATACGCACGAAAACTGAAAATGGCACCGGCCAGAAACCCTCTTCTAGAATGATCTGTATGCCAGCTCTCAGTACATTGCCTGTTTCAAATAACCATTTTGGCATTTATGCAGAAATTATCCGCATTTACAACGAAGGCAGCATAAATAATGACAACTCAAGCGCAACAGATCGTATTATCCCGAACGCTGAATTTCATGTAAAAAGGTGTATCGACAGTTCCTTTTACTCCACCACAGCAGAACTCGCCGCCGTTTAGTGATCTAACACACCCAGCAATGCTTGGATTTGGCAAACAATACCACCTCCACCGACTCTGGGAATGCGCTATATCACCTCGCATGCGTGGAAGAAGTCTCCCTGCTGTCCCAAGCTCACTGCGAAGCGTACATGGCATGCAACAGACAATAAAAAAAAATCGACAGGATTGCAGTGGATCTTTTTCTATGTGAGCACAGCATTACCCGCGTAGCCAATCTTACATTCCTCCCCAGTCATCTTTCTCCATCCATGCAACGCTACAGAACCCCTCGTTGCCAATTCTACTAGAGAGAACAACACTTCTATTTTCAAACCAACACGACACCAATCCCAATCCTATTCCAGGAAGGAAATTCTCCAGAAATGAACACAGTTCCTTGTCCATAAATTACGGGCCGACTGTGCTTCTAACAAACGACTTGGTCTTATAGGGAACATCCATCACGTGACCACGCGACGTGAAGTTTGAGTTTCACGTAACGACACGGTGTCTCAAGATGTGACATCACAGCCTGACGTACTGCTGTCACCTATGGCGTCACAGTGCCATCGTTATGGTGTCGCGGGACATCGCAGTGACATGTGCCTTCGTGTAACCAAGTAAAAAAAAAGATGACACCAGAGTTTGCTTCCTTGGGGCTCGTCACCTTTCCGGTACCACGGTCAGACACCAACTGTTATGAACACTGTAACGTCATCAGCGTGACGTCACCATCCGGGATACTTGTGAGCACAAACACGAAAGCCCTAAGAAGTGGCCCTAAAAACGCTACGCATTTATTGAAGTTCGTCGTTCTTGCCTGCGTTTCCCATGAAAAAGAAACTGCTCCCTACCTGCGTCAAGCTGTATTCCCATCTTTCTTGCCAAGGAGAGCCCGGCATTGTATGTGCTAAAAATAACCTCTGACTAAAACGGGGGCTGCAGAGGTCGAAGAGCAAAACAGCATGCTTCGAGCACGTATCCAGACGTGTGCCGACGGCATGTATCGCCCTTCGTAAGTTGGTGAGCTAGCGAGGGCGACCGCGTGTTCGCAAAAGGCGTTTCTCCGAATGAGCACGACGCGAACTGTGTGTGTCGAGGACCTCAGCGTGATCACGTGAGAACTCGTTCCTTTCCTCCGCGCTGGCGTTTCTTGCTCGTGACCGCGCGCGATGTATACACAATGGGCGTTGCCTCCGTTCGGGCGCACATCTAGCCCGAAAGCACGCAGACGCCGCATTCTTCAGCTGATGAACAAGCAGAAAAGAGGAGGGGGAGGGGGGGGGGGAATTTAGGTGAAAAAAACGAAACAAAACATTGAAGAAATGTAAAGGACATAAATTTGGCACGCATCACAATCACAAAGAAAGGGCATACACGATGAATAGGCAGGACTGGCTCTGTCGTCAGTTTTATATTCAACGCGAAAGTGAACGAGTCGAGCCCATGATCATTCTAGTGCACCTCGTCCAGGTTTCTTTTCTTGCTGTTGTTGTTGTTTTGTTGTTGTTTTCTCGGCCCTCGTTTATTTATGAGAGCTTCGTTGCAGTCTCATACGTTCTGCCCAGAGTTAGCGGTAACGTTTGTTACAACTTAAAAGTAACAGCATTACCGGAAAGCGTAGCATTTTTTTTATAACGTGGCAACAAACTTGTAGCAACTTCGCAAACAGTACCGAGTAACCTCCTTGCGTTACTGTGGTTTAGCAACGTTTAGAACTGCCTTTCTCCTTGCCTCTCGACGTGACAACGTCTTGCCCGAACGGGTGCATGTACGGAAGCTTATGCAACGGAAATAGACCTCACTATGGGCGGGTTCCACGTGATGCACTTTCGGCTTGGAATTTCGAACCACCTCTGAACGAGCCATCCGTCGATCGCGGCGACGTGCCATCGCGCTGACAGCGTTTGCCGTTAATGTAAGCGTGTTAGGCAAGTCTTTAGCTGCAACGATCTCCAAAATAATGTAACTTTCCATCCTTTTTCTTCCTGTCGTGAAATGTCCTCCGTCGCAGTTGTGAACTGTTCAGCCGATCCCAGAGGCAGTGCAATACCCGTCAGTCGGCGCCGGGGCGGTGAAGAGGAAGCAGAACGCGGCAAGTGCTGAGCGCTGACATCGATGGTCCCGAAAGAAACAACGAGATAGAAAGCGCCAGAAGGGCAGAGATAAAAGCAGATGAAAGGTTGTGCGCGTTCCCATTGCCGCGACGAGCCCTCGTCAACTTTATTTTTTTCTATAGCCTCGAGGAAAGGAAGTCGCGCTAACGAGGAGGTAAATGAGGAGGCACCTTGTTCTGTGACACGTTGTCAAGGCTATGGCCATTGACAGGATGAGTAGGCCAGGATGTTCTTTTGATTGTCTAACCTCAAGCAGGGGCTCGTTGGCCTCCGCCGTGCTTTAACTGCGCGATGCGCGCTCGAGGTTCACGAGACGGCGAAGCCTTATCGAAGGTATACCAAGCTCGCGCTGGAGGCGGGACAAGTGTAGGACTTCCTTGTGGTTCTCATCCTGTTAGTGACTAGAGCGTAGATTCCTCAGCGATCTCGTCAGTCATACGTACTTTCGTGTGAAGAAGACGCCATCTGACAGCGCTCGCGCGTGGCTTTGCCCTTGCGCTGTCAGACACGTGCTCGCACAAGTGGCTTTGACCAACGTTGACTTTGACAGCGTCTGAAGTTCCGCGGAAACCGCGCTAGCCTTGACGACGGTGCAAGGAAAAGGAAGTGGGATCCCGAAATCTGGCTCCCAACGTCGTGTCCGCACTAACTCTTAAGCCGGGGTCATACTTCTCAAACATCATACAAAGGAGAGCCTGCGAATTTTTCTCCTCGAACTCATTGTCATGCGGCATTCGAAACACGGATCTCGTGGGGACTCGCGTTTGAATCTGTATGCAGACTGTCTTTCGTATGATGTATACGCAGTGTGACCCCCGGCTTTAGATTCTCAAGAGAGTTACGCCACGCGTGAAACACATGTGAGCAAAAATCGCGTCGCATCGCGCCGCCGCGCGGCGTAACTATGGAAACCACCAATCACAGCAACGGATGTCATGGCTACGCCACTCAGCGGCGGGAAGCGACGCGATTTTGGCCTCACTTCTGTTTGACGCTTTAGACTTCCTCAATCGGCCTAACTAGGCATAAATGAGTTTCCAGATTTAGGAGACCTAAAGAGCGAGGTATACGACTCGTTTACTTTTCAAAGTGTCCACCCTGCAATCAAGAGGTAATTTGAGCCGTCTCAACCGAGGCCTGCCAGACAAAACGCCGCAAACGTGCGCCGTGAAAATAACAGACGACACGCTGTGATCATCCATCTAGCCACGTCGCTGTTGCCTCGCCGAAAAAGTGCGGGCATGACGGGAGATGCGAGCCTCCGTTCACTCCTAAGCCGACAGTGCGGTGGATGCTACGTGCTAGCTGGACCAGTCACACGTCTATTTTTCGCCACGTGATCACGCTCCGTCCCATACCCACAGAAGGCTATGTATCCGGACCATGCGCGGAGTAGATACGGTCACGTGATGAAAGGAAGGGTGACTGATTAGTCCGGCCAAGCTCGCAGCTCCCACCACACTGTTAGCTTATAGGAGTAAACTGAGTTGGTCACCGTCGGCAAATAGCTTCCGCGATAGCGCCACCTTATAACCCAAGCCGCATTTTGCGGCAAAGTCCGCGTGCTGGACAATCGGACAAAAGAAACGGCCGCCACCGCTGGCTGTCGCTCCGGAAACGATGGAGACGCGCATGCGCACAGAGGCCGGAAGGCGCGCTAATGACCGACGATTTACGGCCTCCCGAAAGAAGGGGCGACAGCGACACATTCTACCCCCCCCCCCTTTCTGACGAGACAAAGTGGTAAACGCCGTTGCCGTGACCTCCTTGGGACCGTTTTCTTTCTCACAACAACAGCAAAAGCAAGTGAAGAGCCGCCGGTCCTTCAGCGGCACAGAGTCCGAGCGCTCTGAAGTTCTCAAACTTCAGGCCTCGTGGTACATTTTTTCTGCTTGCGTGCGTGTCATGCGTATACGGGGGGACCTTCTTGAACGCGGTTTGGAAGCGGCATTTAACGCCGCAGAGTGCGGAGGGATTGTTTTCCTATTTTGTTTGTTTGTGTATTTATTGTTGTCTTTCCCCCAGTGACCGCCTTGTGGGGCGCGTGGAACAATGGCAAGACGCTAATGACCACTTTGGGCCGAGGCGCGTTGTTGTCTCGGGGTCGGCATGCTCACCCGCTAACGGGGTGGTTCCGGAGACGCCTCGCGTCGCGCAGCCGGAAGTTGGGACTGGTGTCGAGGCTAGAATGCCTGTTGACTGGGGTCTATGCCGAACAACGAGATGTCAAATCTCATTCACATTAAGAAACATATTAAGAAATAGAGCCAAAACCACCTGAATAATATATTTTGAGCAAGCGCGGTTGTTTTTGGAAGCAGTAAAACTTGAGACGTAAGTACAGCAACTCAAATATCTATTCACTAGAAGTAAGGCTAGAATTCTACGCAACATGTTTGTGATAATAAAAGTGGCATATGTTAAGTAAAATGGTTACAGTAGATACCGGAAAACATAAGTCATTCGACCCTGTCTAAAATGCAAAAAAAAAAAGATATTCTTCACCATCATTCATGTTCTTTGTTTAAACTTGCACAAATGCGTGATCGACTGTCAACCCGCGAAAAAGCCATTCATGACACTATTGTTGATTTCCTCTCAAATCACGGACGTTCAGGGAACATTCAGTTTTTCTAATTCTCCTTGACTCAGCTCTACGGTGGAGTGTGATTTATAGCTTTAAGAGAAAACTACAATATGTTAAAGGACACATGCAAAGAAAAAAACATTTTTTTAAACAGCCGGGTTGGGAAAAAGGAAGTCATAAAACGAATTTACAACGAAAAATAAGAATTTTTAGAGCTAGATTTACTGCGCTATACGAATTTGTAGCTGGCGCCCACGTGCACCGCGGAAAAGTGGCCCATATTTATCACGTGACTGGCACCTATTTGTCACGTGGTACTTTGCGGCTTTTCGGAAGCTCCTATGGTCTCGAAAAGTTACTTATTCATCTTCGTTTTAATTGCAACAAAAAACAAAGATGAAGAAGTAACTTTTAGAGCACAAAGGAAGCTTTTGAAAAAGCGCAAGCAGACGTGATAGACCTGTGCGCCGGTCAGATGACGGCGGCGGCGCCCCGAAGCAGACGAGCTTGTGCGTGGCCTCCGCGATCTGCTGCCGGCGGCGGCTTGTGCGGCGGCGGCGACGGCGGCGTGGAGAAACGCGTTGAAGCGTCGGCGCAAAACGCTCAGCGTGCGGCGGCGGCGACGCACAGGTCTACCACGTGACCAGCGGCGGCTCCCGCGGGCGCCAACTTCAAATTCGTTTTGCGCCGTAAATATAGCTCTAAGAAGTTTCTTTCTTCTTTATAAATTCGTTTTATAACATACTTTTTCAATCTAGGCTGTTTAAAAAAAATGTTTTTTTCCATTGCATGTGTTCTTTAAGGATCTCTTTGTGTTTTACTTGACTTTGCTAATAATTGCTTCTTCCAGTAGTACGTAGAGCAACAGCGATGTTTACGAAGATAAATTAGCATCGGACGTTCTACGTCGTGGTCTATGATCACGGAAAGCGGGCAACTGTACATATATGTTTGATTTTCCAGTGCGTTCAGCCTAACGTCACAAATCATTTCACATTTTTGGGGCAGGCGTATTTTTTAAATACTTAAGGTCAGCAATAAAACTAACTGATACCGGAACATCTAGTGAGCGAAGTAATGTTCATTCTCATAAAGTCAAGATGTTATACTAGGGTGTAACAAGAATACACGCAATGGAAGCGACAGATGCATATTTGTGGCCAAACTTTTTAAGTTCGGTGTATTTGGTTGACACCTTAGAGAGTACTCTCCCATGTATGTCACCAAACATTTTTTCATCCCTAACTATAAAAAGTTTTTTTTTTTGTAGCAGTTTTAGAAGGAGAATATTGAGGTTGTCATTTGTAAGACAAAAATATACAGAACACAAATACACTAAAAAAATAGGTATTCATACATAAAACTCTAGCTAACATGACGGACATTATGCCGTAAGTATAAAGAAGAAATTAGTGTCCCAATTAACTAAAATTCGCAATCTTGTTTTACAATTCTGTTTAGCTGAACATACCAACTGGAGATTTGCACCTACTGCTTACGCAGATCAAAAGAGGTGTAAATAAAAACATAACTATTCTATATATTACTTGGCAATAATTGTATAGCTGCAGATGTCAAAAAGCAAGACTACGATGGAAAAGGGCGCACAATGTCGCCCCCAAAGTTGGGGAAGTGCAACACACTGGTTTGACAGGCCGGGGGGGGGGGGGGCGTTGGCGTTTTTTTGGGGGCGTTTTACTCGGGCGTTTTACTCGGGTGTTTTACTAAGACAAATATGGCTCTTGCAGGAGTAGATTACATGAGAGAGGTGTTTGAAAATATTACTCCCTTTATACTCACTCACAATGATTAATGCACATTGATGTGAACAATCAAGTTTTTGTTGGACGATATTATATGTACACAGCGCAACAAGGTTAACGTGTTCAAACAATCGCCAGTTTCTTTTTGTCTCTCTCGTAAAACTGAGTTGCTGCCGTAGAGCTTATTAGCTTCATTGAAAGTTATCAATCACGCAAATAATGAAGCCGTAACATTTGGTGCACAGGAATACTTTTTCGGAACAAAATGTAATATATAAGCGCCGATGTCGCATTTGCGCTGACAGTATCGGGCAGTGCATTCAACGCTGAATATTTTTTTCTCTTTTGTTTGTTTAAGTTTTGATATTATTACATAATACAAGGCGCGTTCAGAAAATAGTTGTGATAAAATAAGAAAAGTATGGAACCGTTATTTCACCAAATGCTTAATTCTGTATTAATTACACCAATAATCTGCGTAATTACGTTATACAACAATTTTCATTTCCTGCGTGGTGCACGGTTTTGGAAACCCTCCTCATGGGGGTGTGCTGGACAGCCTAAGGTTATCGCTGGTATTTATTGCTGAAGTGTATTGGGTTGCTGTTGTGACGTAATTATTCTGATACCTCTGGAAGATAATTTACAAGTTCAGGAGTTGTGAAGTGCTGATTCATCATAGTTTTTTTTCATTCAGTTTTACACCAAATTATTCAGATCCTGGTTTCGTTGCACTGCACCACATTATAAACGCTTTCTTGCCCTTCCTTAAATAATCGATTCAGTTTCCACATGCGTCCGCACTTAGCTACAAGTATATAATTACTAAAATAACGTCGACGTGTTTGTCTTGATCTGCGTAGTCTGACATGTTTCCCGTTCAAACATTTCATCGCAGTTTGAACACCAGGTCGTTTTATTGACTTTTAAAAAGAATATTAGAAAGCACATATCGTTAAACAAATGAAAGATATACGAAATGACGTCGTGCTTTGTTTAGTAGATGAGGAAATCCAACTGCGTTGATAAATCAGTCAAAAAAGATCATTATTCTTTACGGCGTGCAACCTGTTTGTGAATTTGTATTATAAAATCTTAAATATATCTGGACCAAAGTAGACTTGCAGCTGAACAATCGTCACGTCCATGACGTGGTCGAGCTATTCGCAACTTCTTAGAAGAAAACTGAGGTACAAGAGTCCTACTTTACCCCTTCTGCTGAAATTGAGCAGGATGCAGTGTAAACCGTTTGTATCTATTTGAAAAACGGGTCAAGTATTGCCTCATGCAATATAATGCAATAAAGTAGAATAGCGCTTAGCCACGTGAAATGGTAGGTACGAATTCTGCTGACCCACGAAAGCAAATCCTCTGTGTGTGTAGAGTCAGACAACTAACTCAAAATCGTGTTCACACAAGCGTATAAAAATTCACAGCTGAAAGTTGGTCGTCAGTGTGATTTCTGTCTCCTGTTATCAGTCAAAGGAGTTTTCAAATCATTATTGACATATCCGAGCCAGCTGGAATTCAAGCAAGGATCACGTGACTCCGCAGATGACGTCATGCTTGCTCGTTTTCCCCCTCCCCTGCTCTTCTGCCGTTGACAGGGCAGTAGGTGAGGTTCTTCGCAAACTTGTAATTTTCGACCTTAGAAAAAGTTGTCTGGGTATTGATTTTTGTTTTGTATATTAGGGCTTCATCAAGTTTATTTGAATTCGAAAATATGAGGCACATTGAAGCCACCTTTGTCTCTACATAATGGCAGAAGGGAATATAATTAAACATTGCTATTTCCGCGCAGCTTGATAGAAAAGAATTTGCGTATTACTTTTTCCCCTGCTATGCTCTCGCAACAAATACGAACACAACCTCGCTCGTGCGCCGCCAGCATTGTCTTCACACTTCCGGTGTTTGTTGTGGGTCGACGGGATCATTACAAGAAAGCGGCATTTCTTTAACAGCAATGTGTGAATCATATACGAATGATTCAACAAATTTGTCAGTCTTACCCACATTATATTTTCATTAAATGCAATAAACAGTTCGCACTATAGCGTTCCATGTCTACCGGTCACGTCACTAGCACTATACTTTGAGCGCACCCGAAACAATCCCCAAGGCGCCAATTTTCCCTTTGCTGCTCGCAGCGCCTCCACGTTACGCCATTTTAAACTTCTCCAAAATTAATATTGAAAAAAGGCGATATAGAAGTTCTGCTGTAAGACGGATTACCTGATGAAATAAAAACAACTAATAAATGCCAGATATCGAAGTGCAAACTTCAGGCGGTCAGATGAAGGAACTAGTCTCCATATGAATATACTATTACGCGGAAAGCTGAATAAACCCGACACCCTCAATAATCTTCGACTTTGCGGGCACAATATCGAATGCCCTAATATGAGTAGGAAAAAACATCTAAAGTTTCCATCTGAATGAAACTAAATTCGTAGTAATATTCATATCAGAAACATGAAAGATTTTACAGAAACTCACGGCACCAAGTCCGAGAACAATCTGAAGTGTTCCATTGGTGCAGCCGGCTGTGCACCGAAAACAAAACAAAACGAGATCCTTTAGAGTATTTGAATGTTCGAAACTGACTAGCTCCAAGACCTTTCGGTCCAATTTAGATCGAGCCTGGTGACTTGGGTCTTCCTAAATTTGGGACAATCAACCTTCAACTGCCAAAGTTTCAGTATTACTTTAAAGTGTTCTAATGCATTTATATATGAAGATTTAAAAGACGTTCCGTACTGACCTGAACCGTTTTCCTCACTCGCCCACACCTCTACACGCGTGTATATAAATGTGACTAATTCTTAAAAACCTGGAAAGTGTCAAATTCACTTAGAGGAGAAGCAGTAATCTCACCGTCAGCAGCCGCGGAAGGTTGTAGGATTATCAGAGAGGCGCTCAGAAAAAAAGTGAAATAGATCATTTTGAGTGGCTTGGAAATATCTGTCCGTTCTCAGTTACAGCTCTGTAATTACCCACATATATACACCAGGTTTCCTATGTAGTAGTGAAGTAATGTTTTTTTTTAACGTTTCGTATTCATTGGTGGATCCCTTGGCAACACCTGTTCGAATGACGATGGTTTCCATAAAAGTGGTGCACGTATTCCCGTCTGCTGCGAAAACACTCAATACTTTGTTTTTCCTCCGACCTTCAGCAACAAGTTTATGTGTAATCGTACATTGACAAGGTTTAAGCTGCGTTTACGGATCCGCATAATGGGAGCGGGCCTATCTAAAACCTTAATCTGCGTTTAAGTATCCGCATAATGGGGCGGGTCTATCTAAAACCTGAACAAATGACTCCAATTCGTTCGTACTTCATGCAAAACACCATTCTCTAACTGTTTTGACTGACGCCAGAGGCAGTAATAAATGCCGGGTGGATCAAGTTTGATTCACATGGTGCGCTTTTATGCAGGTACCTTGCGTGTCAACTTCAAAAACAGTTAGGGTAAAAGTAACACAGTCTCAGATTAGTTTGCTTACTAATGAATTGCCTTAAACTGCCTGATATCTACAACCTACTGGAAAGCAACCACACTGGAAACGAGCAAATTTTTAAAACAAACCCTTGTATAGTCCGCCCATTTAAATTGTTTGCATAGCAAAAAATATCAACTTTCACCCGTGTCTATAGACCGGAAGGTATGGTAATGTGTAATTGTTATATAATCGCCTTTTGGTGTTATAAATAGTATTGCAAATGTTACCAGTGGGGTTTTTCCTGGCGGGGTGTTGATCAAAATGCCAGAAGTTGGCTTTACTACTGATTGTTCGAACGATATGTGGCATCTATGGCTCATGCTCTGGAACTTCTATATTTATCTGGCGAACCAGAGAAAAACCGTAGAAAAGCTCAAGAAAAGTACTTTGGCATAACAAGTACCTGGAATCAAAAACGTATTGCATCCGAGTTAGAACCTTGGGTTTGCCGAGCCTGTGGCAAGCTAGGACTCTTTTTTTGGCATGCTGCAAGGGAAACTCTGTTATTTAGTTGGTGCCCATTTTTTAACATCGCGATATATCTGGAGATACCTCATTTCGCTTTCTCGGGTGTTTTTTTATACTAATGTATTCTTGTTTGACGCTTTTGCAACACAACGCTGCCTTACCACCACAGCCCACTACCCACATTCATTTTTTCCGTGCATGTGCCTGTTTGACTGGGAGCATCTGTTGCGACGCCATAATTGCAACTGCGTATATTCAAGGACAACTTTTTGTGAGGGTTCTGAAATCAACAGCGCACGTACGTATGTTTCAAAAGCAGAAAATACAAGCAAGCGACCGCACGTGTCTTCGCTCACAGGGACGCCATTCTTTTTTATTTTTTTTTATTTACAGAAAAAAAAAACTGCATCGTTGTGAGGCATCATTGCAGGGGGTGGGATACATACGAACAATTTTTAGAACACAAGTAATGTACACATACAAAAACCACTTTTCTATGGAGCAAAAATAAATTGAAATAAACATACTGCCTAAAAAACATTACACAATTGAAGAATTAAAAAAAATGGTCACAAGCCCATCTTTCGGCAACCCATTGCATTCTTCGATGGTTTTCGGAAAGAAAGAAAAACTAAAGGTGTGGGTGCGGCAAGAGTACGGCATGATTTTTTGGGGGCGATCTGCTCTTTTCGGGTACAGAAAATGGTTCAAGTAAAAAGGTATATTTGTTACCTAACAATCCATGGTTGTAAATATCATCTAAAAACTTCAACCTAAACATCTTTCTACGCTCACTCGAGTTTTTCTCAATGTAGGGCCTCTTTTGTGTTAATGACACTCGCTCCAAGTACCTTCAAAATAGTAACACGTGTACAGGTACAACTTGCTTGATCGCTTGATCTAACTTTCTTTTGTCAGTCACTCCTGCACACTTTTTGCACTCCCTTGGCTGTTTTCTTGGCACAGTTTCTTATACCAATTTTGTACTTTGTGATGTTCCTTATAGCATATGCTGTGACTTTTTTTACTTTAATGTTGGAAGAATAGTATGGTCTTGGCGGCGAGACACGCAGCTTTATTGCGCACTCTAAATGAGTAACATCATTCCCATCGTTATGCGTCTTCAAACGTTGTCAATAAAATATATGATTGTAATAGCCAATGCAATTTATCCAACTGCATCGTAGTTGAATTGTTTGTTTTTGTTTTCTTAATTTATATTAAAACAACTGTAGCATGCAGTAACAAGGGGTGACTTCAAATGAATCCTGAATAAAGAAAATCCTGCACTGACCACCTCACATAAAAACTCAATTTATAAAATTGCTACCCATAATATCTAAGTTTTTTATGTTGACTTATTACTAGGGCTCCGCGTTTTCGGAGTTTATTTTTCGCGAAATTCGGAGGGTGTTTTTCGGAGTTTATTTCTTAGCGAAAAATTCGGTGTTTATCGGAGTTTATTTTTCCTAAATCCCCGATTCTCCGAAATTCGGAGATTAACTTCGCGGTGTTTCCTATTTAGAAATAATCAATAATAACCAGATGCAAACGTATGCCAGATAAAAAATAAAACGTGCTTGTATCAATTAAGATTTCTTCGGTTGAATTTGACGTTGGTGTCATTGGCAATATCAATTTGTCCCACGACAAAAGTCGCACACAAGTGTGGCTTCGATAAACGTCGATACCTTAAAATCAATAAACTGCCGGATTTAGCCGCAAGGAAGCTCGTAGTCATCCCATCAATCTATCCCGCGGCCGCGCGAGGTGGAGTGGTTAAGAATGTAATAGAGAAGTTTCAACTGCCCCTCTTTCCTATTTTATACAATCTCTATGGTCCATAGCTTTCACTGTTGCCCCCCCAGAAACATACCCTCTCCTTTCTCTAAATCCCAAATTCCATGGCCCAAACTGGAAACCAAAAGATTGGCTTTTGTCGTGACACGAATGGTACGATGACCTGTTTCCCTGAACCAACCTTGACGAGACAAGCCACAAGACCCCCTTTTGACAACGGTCCGAGGCTTGAAAGATGATTATGGCGTCATTTTCCCAGGACCATTCTCCTGCGCTGCTCAAACTTTAAAATATATATATATATATATATATATATATATATATATATATATATATATATATATATATATATATATATATATATATATATATATATATATATATATATATATACTTTCTTCTTTTTTTGCGATGTGTGTGTGTGTGTGGGGGGGGGGGGGCGGGTGGCATGGGCACATAACTCTTCGGAGTTTATCGGATAAACCGAATTGACAAAAATTTTACCGGCGGGTGTTTTTCGGAGTTTTTCGGATTTATCCGAAAACGCGGAACCCTACTTATTACCTTAGGCCTGTTTTCAATAGTTCGTCTACCCTTAAAATTGCATACCCTACATTATCGGAAGGCGAAATATATTCCTTCATTTTTGAAACTTCGATAGCAGTCGGGATAGAAGCAGTGAATAAATTAGCACGATGAGAATAGATGCCACCACCAGCTTACCTTTTTGAGTCATTCAAGCATTCAAGCGCACATTGAATGAAGAGTTACTAAAGAACAAAACCCAACTCATTTGTTATTGCAAACGGACACATGTTTATTTTTATCTTAATTATGCGTTTCAAACAGTCTAACATTTAGCCTCATTATCGTTCCCGAAGAATGTTGACCTTCGGTGGTTTTTACGAACCTGGAGAAAGTGAAAAAGCACATTTGGCAGGATTAGAGAAATACACAATACGTTGCGGTCTGGTTCTAAAAGATCAAATGGTTTGATATTTTAGAAAACAAGATCGCCTTGATCAACTTCCCCGGCTGCCCAGTCTGGCTAAAGCTTGAGCCGGTCATAATTGTGCTGCTTCGGCATGCACCCTAGTGATGTCAAGGAAATGATCAAGCAGCTCATAAAGGAGGGATTCAAGAATGTCTCCTGCATCATTTTTCACATTTTGGAGAACATTTTATAAAAAGAGTGAACATACCAATGGCCAGCCTAAAAAAATTGCTATCAACGCCAGGATCCGCAGCCAGTGTAAATCAACTTTGTTTGGACAGCTTAATATATCTTAAATGGCTTGTAGTTTTGTACTTCGTATCACTCTTTCATTGCCTACATAGAAGGGTGGCATATAGACTTTAAACTTGAAGCGCCCTGAAATAACAATAAAAAAACATGTCCAGAGTCCCTTGTCTACCGATTACTTTTCTAGCATATCTAAGCTGAATTGGTCAGTCCTGGTTTACGCAGGAAGCGTCACCACTGAACGTTCAGTGTCTGTCAAACAGTGGGATGTGGATCATCACACATGTGTGTATATAAGCACTGTAAAATAAAGTTGAGAAAACATTACAGGGTTGAAGTCCCACACGTTTCGGATTAGAAAACCTATAGCGTAGGTACAGTTCGCAACGAAACGAAGTGGACCAGCGGAGCGCATGGTCTCGTGTAGCTGTTGCGTAATCGGCCGGGAAAAGTCGTGTTCTTAGTGTTCAGAGTCACGAGTCACCCAAACTCGCAGCTGAGCCAAGCACTCAGCTGCTGTTCGCGCTGATGGCACAGACCCTGATAAGTATACCAACGTTTGCCATAAACTTGCAGCATGACAGCGTGTTTATTTTTCCTTAGGAATCGCCTGCACATATTTATCCTGTTTTCTCAAGATTAAGGTGTAAAACTCTTAACCGCCACCGGCAGTGAGCTTGGAATTTATACTAAATAAATATGCAGTGTCATGGCACGTGTGTTCGTTTTTTCTGTCTTATTAAATTAAAATGTCTCGCCTTTTTGGTGTTTTATTTCATATTGCTACGAGCAAATGTGACTCGCGACAGAAAATCCCATGACTTGTCAAGAGAGATTTCTCTGGAAGTACGCGAGGACCTCGCGCTCCTCGGGTCCCTTTTGTTTGGATGAGCACTGTATTGAAACTATGATCGTGTCAATATTGGTTTTAAGATTTTAGATGATGGGATGAGGATGGCTTGGACCTGTCAATCCTTACATATTAGAGCCACTGTGGGTATGAAAACCTCTCGGCGATATGCCCGTTGACATATCGTTATTTTTTGTCTTTTACATTACTTCCGCCATTCCAGAAAATAAACTTGTAAACCAGTAAATATTTACCACTTGAGTGAATTTGAATTTGACTTTTTCGTCTTCCCATTAATTTGTTTATTCAAGCATGTATCGCACTTCATTGCGACGCTCTCGAACATTGTTTTTGTGTTTTTGATCAATTTTGTAATAACAAACCTTTATGCTTGGGTCCCCTTAAGTCAGGGTACAGCCAGTACTACGAGCACCGGAACCAGCCAAGAACCTCAAAAATGCATCGCCAGAGCGTTCGTTATCTTTATGTACATGTGATATAAAGGAACTATCAACACAGGGAGTGCACCCTGACCTTGCACTTTTATTACATATGCAAGCATATCCATGTTTTCTAGCCTTTGTTTGTGCTCTTGCTTAGTTACAACGAAATATATTTAGGTTGTTCAATTAGACACGAAATATCCTTTATAGTTTCTAACCCAAGCAATACAGTTTTTTGGGCCAATATCAGGTTTTTGACTGTCTGTCTAAAGCCCTGAAAAAAGTATATAACCAAACTTGATCCTTTCTGGCCAGAGTTTGGGTATGTTGGCCCTAAATTGCCGAACAAGTGCGGAGTTAGGAATCACTGCTTGGTTGCTCGGCTATCACATGACTTCTTTGGCTCAAAGTTTCAAATGATTTGACAAATCAGGCCTCATGTCAGGTTGTTCGGTTTGCACCTGGCTACCTTGAACTTAACTTACCAAATAAGTGCCGAAATTCTGCTCAATGATATTTTCCTTTCTGTCTAGGCGTAACCTTTTTGACTCATGCCTGGCACCTTGGAGATTATGTGGCAAACAAAAACAAGATCAACAATAAGCTAAAGCAAATTACTTTCGCAATAACTGACGCCTTCGAGCAAAACCTCATTAGGCCCAAGTTAGGTCCCTCTGTTTGCCATACTTGATTCAAATTGGTCGTTTTCCTGGCAGTCAGCCCGGGAAGCGTATGTGAGTATAAAATACGTGCATGAACATGCTGTGCGTCAAGAATAAGAATCCCATCATTTGTTCATGCAAGCGTATATATGTTTATTGTCATCTTGATTACGTGTTTACAAGTTGCAGAAGAATGGTCCCGTTATGTCTTGGAGCGTGAATGTATCTCTTCTTTCTCACTAACCTGGAAAATGTAAAAACAAGCGCATATTTTAGTATTTTATAAATGCATTAGGTATTACAATTTAGCTCTGTGCGTCGACGAGGTCTTTTAAAATGGAAATAATTGTTCTCTAATATGAACCGATATTAGGAGGCAATATAAAGTTTGCCAGCGAATTTTCTTCAATAACATGTTTAACTCTAGATGTATTAAGCTAAAAGATAAAAATTAGGACTGTTTGTTTGGTGTAAATAAATTATGACCTCATTTGAAGCGTTCCCTTTTGATATAACATATCCTAAGTCACATTACCAAGGGCTCAACAAATACAGTCCAGCAAGTCTTTCACGATAAGTAGCGCAACTGAGTGGTGACTATCTTCGACGCAGTATGAACATACACTCTGAAAAAAGGTGTAGTGTTTCACCCTTTGTTATATATACTTCATTCCAAAAACTTCAGTTCGACATCCAGCTCACATTCGTTGAACCGGCGTTACCAACTTTCAAGAGCGGCTTGATAACCGAGTTGTACAACTTAATAAAGAGATGATGTACGTGCTAATGACTAAAACAACAAAACAATAATCGGGATTTTCTTGCTTTGAATGCAAAACCTCAGTGTTTTTTTGTGCTTTTTCCAGACTTTGCTACGTACTTTAGCTGTTTAATAAAGCTATATCGTATCTTTATCAAGTCACACTCGAAAACGTTTAGGCCATCAGTTCGACGTCAAGGCGCTGTTCGTCGAACTGAGATTTTGAGGTGTAGTATGTGTGGCAAAGGGTGTAAAACTACACCCTTTTTTAGAGTGTAACATAAAACGTGATCCAACACATTAAAAGATAATGAGGCCTTATACCCTTAACCCATCATACTATATTTTGATTTGGAACCAATTATCACTACTCAAGTATTTTATGCAGGCTTGCTGCTCCTGTATTTAGTAAGAAAAAACATATTAAAGCATGAAATGCTTTTAACGCTACCCCCAATTAAAAAGAATTTTGTCCATCCGTTCGTCCATTCTTACCTCCGTTCTTGCATTTTCTGCTAAATTTAGTGGTAAAAATGGCGTCACGTAGCGTCCACTGTCGTCACGTTACCTACACACCTTGAGGGAATTGACTGCACGTTACCTATACGTCAGCTCAGCTTCCCGTTAAACTTAGCGGGAAAATTTACGTGCTGGGGGACAAAACTTTAATTCAGTTTCTCCGCTACATTTAGCAAAAATTCACGTCAAGTGACCTAAACACCCATTCTGTTACCCACTAAATTTAGCGGGAAAATTAACGTCATGTGACCTAAACACGAATGCAGTTTCCCCTTTAAATTTAGCCGGGGAAATCGACGTCACGTGACATGACGCCATGCGACCTATAATCCATTGTTTCCCGCTAACTTTAGCGGGAAAGTATACGACGCGTGATACACCAATACCCTCACCAATTCCCTATGATGCATTTCATGTAATATAGCACTTCGAAGGAAAAGGTCACTGCCCATTTTTATATGGCTGCTTTGTGTGTTATATTTATGAAAGTTGTACTACTAATTTCTTTGCGCAAAAATTCTTAGATAATTTTTGAGACACACTTTTGCAGCTTTCAAAACACTCATGCTTTCTTCCTAAGAACACAATTTGTAAATTATATGTATGCACTGTTTAAAAAGAACTACAATTCTATTCTTGATATAAAAGCACAGCAGTAGGTCTGTTTTTTTATCTTAATATAAGCTCATAGGCTGTGTCTTATAAAAATAAGCTAAAATGTTCTGCCATATTTTGCACAAGAGTCTTTCAATGTTATTGAGAATATGCAATGATCGGTTGGGCAGCTAAACTCGTTATGAGCACTTTTTTAAGTGTATAAGGATGGAAAATGATGTGGATTATAAATAGTTTCATGATATAAATAAAAAATATATTACACATTGATCCGACAGTCAGTCTGATGAAGAAAACAAGTGGAATGTACAGGAAGCCCATTCTTGAGAGGCTGGTAATAAGGAAATTAATCAAAGTGCAGGTAAGCTGGTTTCCAAGGCCGCCTATGCTTGATTCGGTGAGCGCTTCAACTAAGCACTGCAGGAATAAAAGGAACACATTATTTGTTTAAATAACACTCCTCAGTAGAAAAATCCTTAATTATAGAAGAAAAAAACAAGTATAAGATGAAGCAATTTATTTGCCTTTCTGGTACCCTAATATTTTGTAACAAACCTGTTACGGGAAATACGCAACAATGAAAAACTATGTTCACTTAAATGTTCCCATGCATTCATATCCTATACTTTATATTGAAATGCACGAACCCCAATCAAAGTTTCATTGAGGTAATATTGATCACCTTAATATTTCAAAAGAGGTCAATCATGGCGAGCATTTATCCATTCAATTTATGCCATGGTGCCAGCTTCCCGGCACCTCATATTAGCCAGGCAACCTAGTTACATCGCTTCATGGCTGAGTTTTGTCTAGGATGCTGGTGGAATTTCTCGTTACGTCCCTTTTTTGGAATCGAATATTCAAGTTAGCACGTCATTAATGTTCCTTAGTTTTACTTCTCTAAAAATATGTTTATGATTATGTTCAAAACATATAATGTTGTGCTCATTATTACTATAGTGTCTTGTTTTTTTCATACTCCGGGGCGCTGTTTGCGAGTAGGACGGAGTTGCTTACAGTGTGACGGATTTTATCTCTTTGCTGCATTTTCTAGTGCAATTCATTAACTTTTCTTCGTTTGAATGGACCTCAAGGATTAAACTGCTTGCTCGTTTTAATGAATGTTTAGGTTACTTAATTGCTTTGCCGATGTTTTGTATTGATGAATAATGGCCGGCAGTATTCCAAAAATAAATTAATTAATTAATAAAATTCGACAGTGTGTTAGGCTATTAGCCTGAACATAAACCAACTTGATGATACTTGACTGAATAATGTGTTATATAAATTCAGTTTTCTGCTGCCAAATTTGAAACGGTTCGCCTCTACTTATCATGTCGATACACTTTAAGCATACTCCTCATAGGATTTTATTTTTAAATACAGATATTTTCAGATGTATTTTAGTGATAACGTTTCAATAACTATGCTGCTCTTGCTTACCAAAGCAACGGCGAGATCGCTCTGGACCATGCTTGGCTGTAGATTTTGAAAGAGAAAAAAGATCGATTGAAGTAATTCTAAAAGGAGGAGCGTTTGATGTCCTGTGGAGTATTACTTAAGTCTCAAATCTTACCGTGGCAGCTGATCCGGGAGTGCAGGCGGAAAGTACAGTGTTGGCGCACTGAAAAAGGTAGAAATGCATGGCATATCTACGGCCTAAAATGTATAATTAGAGCAAACTGAAGCGTTTCTAAATATGAAAAAAAAAACACACACACCCAATTCTTGCTAACAAAACCTTGGCCATCACAAATATCATATTCGTTTGTTCATTTGAGGCGAGGAATAGCCGGAAAAGCGCTTTCAAAGTAGTTGCTGAAGCCACGTCCCTCCGAGGCAAAGAGGAAGGGGAGAGAGGAGGAAGCTTCAGCCGGATGTCACGAAAGGACTTGCTGAGGGACCCGCCGTGACTGGCCAGACTGGCCACGCTTCCCTCGTAGGCTACTCATGCTGACTTTCAGAGCCGTCGTCGTTCTGCCGTTCCATAGCACTTACTCTTATCCGTTGACCTGTCGTGCTGCTGACTCAAACGCCCGACGTGTTGAGTGTGTTCTTGTTTGTTCACGGGTTTTGGAATTTTCGTGGCACCGAAGCAACTGACTCGTCTCGTTGCACGATGCCGCACTCCTGTGTTGCCGTAGTCTTGCACGAACATCGTTCGTCGCAGTTGCTCCTCCTCGCTCACCGCCCTTTTTACGTCGACAACGAGACTTCAAATGGATTGGCTCTTGCTATCCGAATAGTCGAGTTTTGGGCCCAGTGAGTACACTGTTTGTTTGTTTGTTTTTGTTCGGAACGTGTTCCGCACGGAGCATACTGAAACAACGTACGTATGAGTTTTAGTATGAAGAAGGGCTGGCCTGAATCCGACGCTTTTCCGATCATCTTTGAACGTTAGAAGGCGCCTAAGCGCTTCCGAAGGAAGACGCAGAGGAGACAAAACCAGGTAGGTTTTGTAGGATGACTGTTCTAGAAAAAATCTTTTACGTTACTTGTCGTGTGCAGCATGCTGTAAATGCCGTGATCATTTATTCAACTAGCAGACTGTCACTGGCTCTTCTGTGTTAACCCCCTGATATTAGTGTTTTCCGTTTTGTTTCTTTCTATATCGTTCAAGTGGCCATATTTCCCGGACCGACTTCGCGACTTGAGATTGCATTTGTTTTTTTAGACTATACCGCTACCCAGTTATTTGGGACTGGAGGGCTTGTGTTGTAATAACTGTGCACGCAATTGATCATGCCACTTTCATGGTATGACTTGCATTAGTAAGGGCTTTTTGTGCAGTCGCTGATAATTTTTGATGGCATATCGATTCTTTTCTAAACGTGATGTATATTTTGCTATCATTTTTTACTAAGCACGCGTTTTCTTCAGGAGCGCTTTTTGAATATACAAAATATGTGACATTTTGTTGTAAATCAAGATTTTTGTTTCACAAGGTACGCAGTGTTTTTCGTATCCAGTTCGTCCAGAGTCATAGAAGTTTCGTCTGAGATATTTATATTGCCCTGTTCCCGTAATGCTTTTGCCAATGTACTAGCTTTGGGATAATTTAGTGTGTCGTAGAATGGTGCTGTATGCCGTAAAATCTCGATCAGACTCATGATAATCCACGGTGGTGGTCTAATACAGCAAACAATACTTGAGACAACTATGTGAATGTAGAGGCCAAGGAAACTTTCATGAATTAGACATCAAATTGAGGGCTACCTGGCACATATCCGCACTTTCTCTAAAGCTGTAATTAGGTAAAAATTGGTGGCAAAAATAAAACGCGGCAGACGGTACCACTATCATAAGGACGGAACTGATGTCCTACGCACACTTTTTTTATTATCGCTGCCAAACACGTGAACATTCTGCGCATTTACTTGCGTAGTCTAAGTTGCTGGAGGGCCAAATTGATACTACGTCGACGACGCTCGCTCAGGGAAGCTTGTGCGGTGGCGAAAGTAGAGCTGAGCTAGCTGGACTCTGCCATCGCTCAATGCACAGGAGAAGAGCAGCTCTCCCCATTTCTTCCTCCTAGCTTCCACGGTGTTTAGGTATGTCGAGAGCGGTTCTTTAACCCACTTCCAAAGCCGGTTTACTATCTCTTCAAACCACTTGAACCTCGGTGAACAATGCAGCCTACGCGTTCACGCGTCCAGCAGCTGCCAAGCACCAAGACCGAAGTGTGTCGAATTCTTGTCGCCTGATGACCGTTTTGGGGAGAGTCAACAGCGCTTCGTTAATTGTCTAACCTTTTACGTTACAATAAGTAGCGCTCAGTACGACTCTACAAGTATGAATCCGGCTATTTTTTATCGGTGTACGCTTGGGTGCAAGAAACGTCCTCGTGTCTCCCCCATTACTGCGGAGGGTGAATTGTCTGCTTTGCCAACGGCTGGAACGCGTAAGTTTTTACCTCGAGGATTCAGTGAACAGATGGCCTCTTACAATCCCCTGAAAGGTCTCAAAAAATCAAACGCCAAACCCGATTCACAAGAGTAGAAGCATCGGCACCCGTCTACTTCCGCAAGCGACGGGGCAAGCGAGAACCGAGATGGTGCTTTAATGAAGCAGGTGCGGGTCAGGCGTAACTAGCAATGGCCTACCGCTGCTGCGATCGCTTCCGTTATCTTTCATTCCTGGCGTTTAGTAATTATTTTAGGTCAAAGAGTTTTGATATTTGGACTCAGTAGGTACAAACGTGTCAAAATCAACTTTTAACTAACTTTGTTCAAAAACCTGTAATTTAAAATGAAGGTTTAGGCCATTAACATCACCTTGATCTATTTAAAACGATCAATTTTTGTTTAACGACACCTGCTTATAATGTACAGGAACTCTAATTTCAATAGGTAGGTTTGAACTTTCAACCAACATAACGCCGATCAATAAAACTTTGCAACATATGCGAAAACCAAGAAAGGGATAGGGAATACACCATAGCCACTAGAATCTAGCAATAATGAGTAATTTAAAAACAGCGTATAGCAAGCAAATGTGAGCAAGAGTGTGTATTTAATCAATCGGTACAACTACGGCTGCTTCTAGAAGTGTAGTTTCAATGTGAATTTTACGATCTGCGGTGACAGTAATTCTTGTAATTTTAATATCTCTAAATAGTTTAGTATCTACAAAGCCAAGAGTGAATTAGAGAGCATTATTTTTCTTAGCTGACACTTACAGTAAATGTAACTTAGAACCTTTAGGGTTAGTAAAATGAATTGCCTCGCTCATAGTATAAAATTTTAATACATGTTTTACTAGAATATATTAAAAGATTACTAGAAAATGTTTCACAGCCATACTTATCCGATAGACAAACATAATAAAAAATAGCTTTTTTGAAAATAGCGAATACAAGAAAATATAATAGTTTCGGTGACTTAAAACTTTGCATTCAGATAGTGAGTGATTTCAAATGTAATAAAAAGCGCAAAAGATCAAGACAAAAAACAACGGCAGCAGGTTGTGTTTGGTTTTTTACTTATATTTGTGTGTGATTTTCATTCCTTCAAAATAAAAATGTCAATTCTAAAAATATTGCATCCTGTTCTTACCTGTGAGACGTTCAGAAAACCGGGCAGGGTCAGAGTTACCTGACCCTTGCACAGAGTGTCGTTTCCGAGAGATATGTTGGTGCATCTCAGGACGTTGGCGAGTGACGGCGACATGTCGAAAGAGCCTCCTCCGGCAGACCCTCCAACCGATCCTCCCGTGCCTCCGACGGTGTTGTTCAGTGCAGTGCACCCACGGAAAAGGATATCGGCAAGAGTGCCTGGAAAAGATTTGCCAAACATTATTCAAATAGGAAGCGAAATATAACAAAGTGAATCAAGTGGTAGGTTTGGACCGATTCGAAGTTCGCTTCTTCCCCAAGATAGCGCTGCAACGTCGCATGAATCAAAGGCTGGTCTCTGATGACAGGGTTACTGGTTGATGACTGAACCACTGATGACTGGTTCTCCGAAGGAGAACCAGTCGATCACTGGCGCTGGGCGGAGCAGTAACCAATGTTATGTTTCTTCGTCTTTTTTTTTTTTTTTTTGAGATCGCGGTGTTTGAGGATTTTTCGGGGTTGTCTTTTTCTCTGCTCTTGGCGCTGGAGCGTCAGCGGAAGGGATGGGGAGAGGGAAGTTGGCATTTTCGGTCCTATTTAAAGGGAACCCGTGACGCAAGCTCCTGAGTGCTTGGTCAATAGGGGATGTTCCGAGACCAGACGATTTGACGCGGCCGTATGCGCTCGTTCTAGATGCGCGCTTGTTCTTGGGACGTATTATTTGAGAGTCTTGTACATTTCGATCCTAATGTTTTATGTCAAGCTGCTTCTTATTTTCTGCTATTTTGTGCTAAAACTATTCACGGCACGTTCTATTTGCTTCTCAATTTCACAAATCTAGTGATCTCAGATCCAGCTGACATTGCATAAATAGTACCCACTAGTATTATGCGATTTCATTTCATGTTGTGCACTCATGGTGCGCATGAGGGCAGTGCATAATACTTGTAACTTGTCTGGCTCCCATGTATATGAACCTGCTCTAGTTGCAAGTATACTGCGTGACATATTTACCGGGAACAGGACATCGGCGCTTTTAGGGTTTTGCGTCAGGTGCAGTAACTGACGAACATACATGTTTTGCCGTCTAGGCTTCATCACCGTGATCATTTATTATTCCTTGAAGGCCCTTACGGGCATTACACAAAAGAAGCAACACATTTGTTTTGTTATTTCAACCAACATTTTGCCCGCAATTTTAACGGAGCACGAGACGAATTAGTCGGATTAGCAAAGATGAAAATGGTTACAGAGGCAGCGAATTTATGTGCGTCAGTTGTGGTAACATTGTCGTTTGGTAGTAGGTTCCAATCGTTGACGGCCAACGGTAGGAATCAACGGCCAACTTACAGGAGTGCGTTAAAGCGGGAGGAAACAGCGATTCACGAAGATGCATGTGATGGTGAAGGATACGGTGAAGGAGTCTGCGGCGTAGTAAAGCAGATGTCATTTCGCTAGTAACTTTGATGGCAATATCGTAAGAGAACCAAAAAGCTGGCGACAACTGGTTCGCTGCTGACTTCACTCTTTTCAACAAACTCTCTGTCCGTTTTTTTTCTTTAGTGCAGACGTCCAATAAAACTTCATTGAATTATTTCTATTACAGAAACGGATACTATATAGTGCATATGTATCACCGGAACACGCACAGCTAAAGAGCGGCTTGGTTCCAAGCCACTACAATCGTAGCTTCCTCTGTTCTTTCCTACAAGCTAAATTAAAAAAAAAACTCTTGGGCCAAGTTTGATCGGTGTTTACCTAACACACCGCCTGCGAAACTGGATCACTTTACGTCACCTTCCTCAATCAAGTTCAGGGCACTGGATTGAGTGCTGTGGTGTTTCAATGATTGAACACGATCTCTAAGCCAAACGCTGGCACGTCGCATTTCTGTCTATAAACCCAACCCTTAGGCTCTCAGGTGACTCTATAAAATCAATATGCAGGCGCATTTGGCAGTGTTCTCTCATTTCGTGCACTTACGATGTATATTTTTAAGGGGTTACACATACTCCTGCCGTTTCTATTGCTTCGTTATGCTGCGTTTTCGAGTGTTTCCTCAGACAGGTGTTTGATAAATACCAAGTTGACCTCATAAATGCATGCTTCAGAAAAACAGATTCCACCACACTAGCAGTTTTGATGATTATTATTTAATTCTAAGAGAAACACAAGTTAAACTTGCGATCACTTGCTGGGGCTGAGTACTGTGTTGCGCTGCTTGCCTTTTCTGATCAGTCTTTTTGGTTGTTGCGTTGTCACACAATTAGAGCTAAAATCAATTTATATTAATTTTTATTTCATATACGACGAGTACTATATATATATATATCTATGTATATGTATATTCACTTTTTTCAGTTAGAACTTTGTTATATAATTTAAGGAGACGGAACAACATTGCATCCAGCGTATCACTGGAGCGCACGGGAAAAACCTAACATGATGTCTAGCCATAAAGGGATGTTCATAAATAATTTCGGTTTGAGCAACAACTACGACAATCAACTACAGAATGAACATTGAAGCTGTTCATACCGGTATGAAAAGTCTGGAGTCTATACATTGTTACTAACTGGCAGCGTATGACCTCATGTGAGTACATGACGTCATGAAGTGGGAGATAGCCCATTTGCGCTGCCCGCTTCAAAATGCCAACAAAACGAGCGATGTTCAAAGCTGCCTAGGGTGACTTGATGCCAGCCCCGCCTTGCAGGGTTGGGACACCCTTTGACCTGCGCCGCGTCGCCACTTCCTCGCAGCGGCGCCATATTAGGTCGGGCGGAGAGTGTGTGTAGTTGGGCGCGCAGCAGAGCAGTGCTTGAATAAAATGTCCCTGATCTCGTCAGCAGTCGTGTCATGCACTTGAAGTGTCTTATGGTGAAGACGTGATTGTCCACGTACTAGCATGACGGGCTGTTGTGTGCCGCTGTGCGCCGGCTCAACACCAATTCAATTGCCCCGCTAAATGTAGTCGGGAATTTACTTGGTGCTGAGGTCACGTGACGTCAGTTCTTCCGCTAAATCACCTCAACTCAACTCAATTCTCCACTAAATTTAGCGGGAATTGAGTTGGTGTTGAGGTCACGTGACGTCAATTTTCCCGTTAAATCTAGCGGAGAAACTGAATTTGTACATAGGTGACGTCACACCAAGTCATGCCACGTCATTTTCCGCGCTAAATTTAGCGGGTAAACTGAATTAGAGGAGGGTGGATAGGAGGAGGAGGAGGAGAGGAGTGAGGGAGAGGGGAGAGGGCAAAGGAGGAGGAGAGCGCGCCCTCCCCTCCTCCTCCCAGAGGGCTGCGCTCTAATTTCGCATTACAGAGATTTGTAAACGTCTTTCATTTTTAAATAACGATTTAATGTGTCCTGCACGCAAACAAATAGGCTCAACGAGCTGCGCTTTAAAATTAAGAATAGCATTATCTCGCAAAGTAAGCATGTAATAGAAGCAAAAGACGATGCTTCATCAAATATTTTATGCACCTTACCACACAATTTCGAAAATTTTTAATCGAAGCCGCTATGCAAAGGTACTTGAAGGTGTTTCTCATGGTGCGAGATAGACGTGACTCCTCTTAAATAAAATAAACTCGTAATCGAGAATGCAGTACAAAATAAATCACGTTAAAGATACTCGTACTATGTTTATCGGTTACATGAATGTAGCAAAATATAATCACTTAAAGTGTAAGAAATGAAGTGGTATGACCTATTATGTTATTGTTCACTCTTTTAGAGCGCAGCTCTTAGGCGTCCGTTTCCGGCTTGAGCGGCGTCACCGTCGCCATCGCCGTAACCGCGTGGTGCATTATGGGACGCGTGACGTCACTGATGACGTCGTCAGTGACAATGACGATGAGCATGCCGATGCCGATGACGTCATCAGTGACGTCACTGAGACTTCATCAGTGACGATGACGGTGCCGATGCCGATGACGTCATCAGTTACGATGGCAATGACGATGACATCATCAGTGACGTCACTGATGACGTCATCAGTGACGCAATGACTGTCATGCCGATGACGTCATCGGTGACGTCATCAGTGACAATGACGATGCCGATGACGTCATCACGTGATGACATCACCAGTGACGTCACACGTGACATCACTGGTGACGTCATCACGATGACCTTGACGATGAAGTTCATCGTGATGACGTCATTGTCATCATCACGTGACTTCACAGGGGTCACGTGACCCCCGTGAGGTCACGTGACCCTCGTGAGGCGACGGCGACGCCGCTCAGAGGGAGGGTAGCAGGCAGGTGAGGAGGAGGGAGGGGGTATACCTTCCCCTCAATACCCTTCCCCCTCCTCCTCAAGAGCTGCGCTCTAATTCGGCATTACCGGGAGTTGTAAACGGCTTTTATTTTTGGAAGGATAGTCTACCAACCATTCTTCCAATCGGAGCGCAAGTTGGTCTGCTCCGATCGGAAGGATAGTTGGTAGACCTCAAGGCAGCTAGCATTCACGCCTACCGGCTGTCCTTCCAATGAGAGCCAATCAGAGCTCGGCGTTCTGACGTCACTGCAACCCCTGCGCAAGATGCAGGCGAACTTGCGCTCCGTCTTGGTTTCCGAGCGATAATAAGATTCCCTGAATTCGCTACGCCCTGCGTTTCATAAGTGGGCAGTAAATTTATGTATCAAAGACCGCCATCTATCAAAATCTAATGATTGCAATAAATAATTAGATTAATTTGAGTCCTTGTATCTGAATTCTAATGTTTGAGGTATTTTGTGACGTAAAAGCGCTAAGTATTTACTAAACAAACTTACGGTACCATCTAATTTAATGCGTATTGTGAGTCCTTTTGTTTTTTAGCGAGATGAAATGTTACTCAACATTTACATTCACCGTGTGTTTTGGAAGAAGTTTAATGAAACCCTGTCTTTTATTACATCAGTGAAATGTTTATCTTCCGCAAACTGCACGATGAGGTTATTTTACTCTCTCGCTTCATAATTCTGCCGAAATAACATACTTGAAAGTTTGTGAGATTACTTTCCTGCGCACAACGGAGGCACCCAATCTCAGCGAGCGATAGAAGGTTCATTCAGAGTGGACGAAGCTCGAAAAATGTTTGCATATGAAAAAATGCTATATGCACAGGGACAGTGATCAAGCGAAACATCACGACCATCGTCTCTCTTTACATCGAAATTTCGACCACTAATAATTCTTTTCCGACCTTTGCCATTCATTGTGATCTTTTTATATGCTCGCCGTGATTGGTTGGCTCCGTGCTCAGTACAAAAGTGCACTCACATACTTCTTTTATAGTGAAGCTTCACTCACCTTTTTTAAAGATTACATAGAATTGTGAAATGAGCCGCGAAGCATAAAATACATTATAATTTTGTACTTAAATGTACCAATGATTTCTTGCAGAAAATCGTTTTTTAATGTTAAACAAGAACATTGCGCTCAGTTTTCAGCTGATAGAATAGTGGCCAAAAACTCCTAAATTCAAAGAGTAGAGGGAGTGCTATAAACTATTTCTAACAGTACAATTCTGATGGAAAATAATGTTGGGCCTGTCAATAAAAACAAAGAAAATGCGAAAGGCAGATACGCCATTAAATGTAATGTCGAAAGTAAACGACATCATGTTCTCTCTTACCAAATCCTGCTCTGTAGAGTAGAAAAGTGGCAATCGGCTGGATGAGCGACAGTTCGGACCCAATACTCAGAGATGAGATGCTGCCAAGCGTGCACTAGATGAAAGAAAAAAGACAAAAATATACGGAAAGATTAAATTTAATATAAACCTAGGATTTAAATATCTTACAATTCAATAGCGATTTCTGCAAAAAAAAAGCCTTTGCAAATCACGAGTGAAGTGCGGTGCTTTAAATGTGTACAGCAGTGGTGCCTATGGCATAACATTTATTTCACCTATTTGTTTTTTACGCATGCCCATGAACAGTTGTGATTTGATGTGAATCTGCTGAAATACTTTTAAAATATGGTAACCGAAAGGCGTATTGTGCGTCAAAGTTTTGAGGTTCTATTGTTGTAAAAACATTAATACTTTATGTGTCTAAGTTCCGATTCCTCTGTATTTTGTTTTGCATTACTCATACATCATTCTACTATGTTGCGGGTGGCTAATAAATAAAATTGTATCTAATATTTAGGGCGTTTATTGCAAATCATTTCAACTATAAAACACCCTAAATTAAAACTAAACAATTGTGATTGTTTTATCTCAGAAAATGTTAAATTAAGCAGAATTCGTGCTCTGGTGGCACGAACTGATCGATATTTAGGGTGTTTTTTTTTAAGTTTTGCAGATTTGTTTTGAAAAAGCCGTGAAAGCTACTTTTATACGGTTTGTGCAGGTGAGATATGCGGCCAGGTTGACATAGTATAGGGGCTAATCGTAACGATTAGTCGACTAATTAAGTAAACTTTGTAAATAACTTTTTAAAGAATGAAAATAGATAGATGTGTCCATCTAGAAACATGCTGAGCGCCATCGAAAACCACTAAATCAGTCACTTTCAGGAACACTTTGGGCGCGTGAGATGCGCAGTAGTGTGCTAACATTATTACTTGTGCTGCAGGAGCAAGGCTACCGGTGGGACAAGGCGCCCGCGAGATTATTTCGTCTCTTATAGCCCCAGCCTTGTACCTGCTGCACGAGGGGTAACTTTAGAGAGATACTACATGCTCCTCACGCGCAAAGACTTTCAAAACAATGACTAATTTAGTGGTTTTGGACGACTCTCAGCAAGTTTCTAATTGCAATCACATGTCTATTTTCACTAATTAAAAGTTACTTAACCAATTTTACTTAATTAAACGACTGATCCTTATGATTAGCCCCATATACTCTGTCCCCTTGGCCGTATACCTCACTTGTACAAAACCTCATAAGTGTAGCTTCCATGACTTTTTTAAACAAACCTGCCAAGCTTAAAAAAAACCTGTATTGATAACATGCTAAGTTTCACTGCATAAATATTTACGAACGTTTTGACTCAAACGGCATAAGTAGACAGGTATACATACCATCAGAATTTTCTGCACTCCAGCGACAGTGGTGGCCTGGTGAGTAGAGCTTAAATTGTGTTAGTCAAGGTTGCATTTGAAAGTAAGATATATTTTAAAAGGAAAAAAGCGAGAACTGAAACACGTAAGACACAAGAAACACGAACGACAAGGACAGAGCGCTACTTACAGCTGATTTTATTAACATAAACATTCACTCAGCTAGACTGTCGTTCACCAAACCGATTGCAGGCCTATAAACCAATAGCTTATCGGCACTCTTATAGGAAGCTATCTGAAAAGGACATTTCCCTATCGAACAAAAAACAGTCGGCATGCTCACACACTTTTCACCCGCGTTATTAATAATAAAAAAAGCTTCATCCATTTTTCTCTCCGTCGTTTCATTCGATATGTAACACATACTTTCTAAGATCTCTTCAGCCTTGTCTAGAAAACAAAAGCGTGTCCCGCGTTTCAAGAATCATGTTACGAAGTACACTGAATTTGTCGCAAAGCTTAGCCTTCGGAATTTCCTCCAGTCGTTGCCGTGTTAATGTCGGACAGACGGGACGCTGTTTTAATGGTGGGGCGAGGGAACACAGGCTCGCTGTACGTAACAATTCGGGGGGGGGGGGGACATCTCGCAGAGCATTCTAAGCATTGTGGTTGCGAATCGTTTTTCAATTCGACGAAGTTTGTCAAAAAAGCGAATGAAAAGACGGCAAAAGAAATCGTTGAAGCTTTCTTTATAAAGAACGCGGGTGAAACATCGTGTAAGCGCGCCGTCTTTTTTGTTCGTTGTCCTTTTTTGCTGGATAAAGACTTTTTTTTAATGGCTTGATATAGGACTGCCGATATGTTATCGGTTTATGGATTGTTAGTGTTATGGTGAACGACAGTTTGTCTGAGTGAATGTTTCTTCAATAACATCAGTTGTAAGTAGCGCCTGTCCTTGTCGTACGTGTTTCTTGTTTCGTCCGTGATTCAGTTCGCGCTTTTAACCTTTTAAATAATATGAACCAAGTAGACCCACCAAAAGTTTTATTGAAGATATCTTGTCTGTCTACATGTTTATTTTCATATTGGCAAATCTCATTCACAGCAGTCGTCAAAATTTTGCCACCTAGTTCTTAAAGTTTTCTCAACAAGTGTGACGGCCATTACTAGCTACTAACTGATCAATATGTGACATTGATTTCACCACGTTTATGAAAACTATTCTGTTTAAGGTTCTAGCTAACGTCCTCAAATTAGGCTCGCTCATTTTTAACTTTGTTAGCTCAAGGTAGAATCAACGTATGCTTAGTCTGACCCCATGTATCACCAAGCACTGGCTAGATCGACTTATCTCACATTTACTTTAAATAAATTAGAAGAATTGGTTTAATTAACCTCAGATTAAGTTTTAGTCCCACATGTGTACGGAAACTATACTAGATTGTGGTGTTTTTGTTACTGTCTGAGTTGTATATCAGTTTGCTTAAAAGATCGCAAACATGTTTTATAAAAACGATTTTGACGAGCGTGTTGGACCAGATGTAACAGTAAGAAAGCACAAAACGAACAGAAGGACTGAAACACTCATGTACAAGCTTTCATGTTACAAAGCTTGTACATGTCTGTTTTCGTACTTCTGTTCGTTTTGTGCTCTCTAACTGTTACATGTTTTATAAACAAGTAATCAATTTCTGTACGGACATCAGAAGTTCCATCTACAGTCAATAAATCATGAATATACATCTGTTAAGATGATGCAATTGGTTTTCAAACCTACTAGCCATGATCGTGCATTTTAGGCCAAACACGCATGCCATTTTTATCTACAGATTACAGAAAACTTAGCATAGCACTATACATGCGCGAGGAGCGCCCGTCTTTTTTATTAGGAGGATCTAATCCCAACTTAACAGGGAATAGAGACACATTCAAAACGTTTGAAGTTTTGCAAAGGCTCGTGGGAGTTGGCCTTCGCCGCTTTCTTTTCCTTAATTTAAAAAATAACTCATTCCAGTTTTAGCTTTTCTAACGTCGTCTCAATTCATGATCTTAAAAACAGATTCAGCAAAAAAGGCAGAGCAAGAGGTACGTCCGTTATGAATGGCAATTGCTTTTGCTTCAACCACTCAACAATATAGAGGTATCAAGATTCTAAAAAAGACCAGGAAATAGTCAAACTTCGCCGTAGTAAAAATATGTCTTGATATTTTAAACTTCAGTATTCTAGGTTTAAAAAAAAATTTCGACCTAGTCTATACCCGTTTTTACTTCAAGAAAAAGCAAGTTTTGCGCATTGTTCATACGCGGCGCGAAATAGTTCTTAGGAGATTTAGTTATCGGAAGGAAAAACGATGCCTTTGGCGTTTGAAATGTGAACGTCTGGATAAGATAACATATATATAATCTAACATTCACCTACATATATCTTAATTATCCACATAAAGGGGAAATTGGTAATGGTCCGCGTGGCTCTGGACTTTTTTACTATGGTTCTTGAGGTGAAAACAGGTATAGTGTTCATGTCCATGTTTTTCGCCTTAAAACTCTAACCTAACTGACTGGAATTTTCGTGAAAGGAAATGGGAGATGTTAGGTACAAAGGGAGATGTTACATACATTGGTACCAGCACAAAGGTCACCGGTGGTTCCCATGCACTGTATGAAGATAAAACGACATAAAATTAATCGTACAATGAAAAATTATTTCACAGTACGAACGTATGAACGGAATTATCACTTCCCAACCAGACAGACGTCTGTCGAAGATGTTTACCTTCAAGAACGTATGAACGTTTCAGGTATCTTCATTGTTATTTAAGGTATCTTCATTTTAAATTAGCAGAGTTGTTCTTAAGAGTTCGCATTTGCGATTTTGATACTATCCACAGTCTAAGTGCACGCCCATGACGTAGCCATTTCACGCATGTGCCCTAAGCCCTGTACAATAAGTGCCAATATTATTGTAGCACTATTGGTAACCATAAAAGTTCCTGATTTTTATAACGTAATTAGTGCATTGATTGAAGAACCAATAAAAACAGATGTGAAAATTAGTTTAAACTTTGATCTCAACTGGAAACGTACCAAGTCCAGTTGTTCGTGACGATGATTCGATAACGTTTCCACAAGGGGAAAACGTCAGAAATGTAAAAACGTGCTTAAACTTGCAGTTAAATTTCGAACACTTTCTAGAGGGTGTCCCTCCAAAAACTTTAGTGGGTTGTTTTCACAGCAAAACAATTAATAACGCGTTTCTGACAAGTCATTACCCGCCCAAATGTAGACCTAGCGGTCCGAACCGGATCCTAAAGTCTCAGGACTAACCCTTATCTTATTCAAAATGAGTAAGCGTTTTTTTTAACATTCAATGGGAAAATGGCGACCGACAGATCTCTCGAATACGTGGAGCTGAATGGCGATAGTTACAAGAAACGGGCCACATTTTCAATATATATTTTTTAGAAAATCACTTATATTTATGATTGAGATAAGAGCTACATTTGCGCAGTGAATAAGCGTTCGGTAATGCATAGTTCATTTTTTCAGTAAAAAACAAATCTCTGTAATTTTCTTTTTAACGCTATACAGTGATTCACAGCTTGACACGCAAGCCGTGGCGTGTACCGTGCATCTTATTATCCCTTCCCAGCCAATGAAATTGTGACAGTAGCCGGTAAGAATGACTAAGAACCAATCACGAAGCCAGAAACGTTAAGCCACGCCCTTTGTTTCTTCAGCTGTAACTTACACTACACACCCTAAGAAATCGGGAGCTTCCACTCTTCTGCAAAGGTCTTTGGAAAACCGATCGCTGCAGCCTACGGGGCTCCTCGGCGAAAGACGAGACTGTTCATAACTTTAGATGTAGAAAAAAAAAACTCCTGCGCTCTTTTATTGTGTATAACGTTTTCATGCCTAGACATGTTATCAGCCTTCTCATTTGCCCACTGCCTTTCATAAACTGCAGCGATCTACTTTGCAAATCGTTCTCCGGAAAACTAGACGCTCCACATATATTCGAGTTCAGACCAAACGTCATTTGCGAGCTGTATTTTGAACCACTATAGTAAAAGTTAATTTTCCTGGTAATTTGTTTTTTATCGGTTCAAATGTTTCTTTGGGAAGCGCACTTGGCCGAGACTCTTCTTGTGCTTTGTAGGAAACACGTGTTGTTAAAGCATTTAGAATGTTTTGTTTTTTTAATTAACGCGTTGGGGACGTACTGTTTACAATGTGCGATCGCCGGTCAAATGATGTTGTTTGACCTACTAAAGACATTAACGATTTATTTTTAAAGTGAAAAAAAATATGTGACCGCACGTTTTCAGTGCAACCTTCTTAGGATATAATTTATAAAAGCCAACAATAAGTGATTCCTAACTTTAGAGGCTCTCGTGAACAATAAAAAAAGCTCTGATTAAAGAACTAAAGTTCCAGGTTCGCTCACTGTGTAATTTGCGAGCAAAAATGTGCTCGCTATAACTCAGTTTACGTTTAAGGCACCCAGCATGCACTATAGAAATGAAGCCTAAGAAGAACGCTATCTGGAATGTGGAGAACCTGTAGTAAATATATAACTAGAAAACATGTAATTTGTACCAACTTACACTACCGATTCCATTCACATCGAAGAGCGAGATTTTGATGCAGGAAGCTGCAAAGAGATGTTTGATTAAAAGCTTACACCAGTTGTAATTACAGACAATAACTTTAATCTACGCAACTGTTCAAATATTTGCATTCAATCGTGCTGTTTTTACATGCTGATATTTTGAGACTGTCACCCTGAAGAACGCTAAAAATGCGTTCACTTAAAGTGTTCATAAACTCAAAAATGCATGCTAATAAAGTACTCCTAGATCAATCAATTTGTGTTGCATAAAATGTACTTTTTCGCATTATAATACCAAATGTCTCTTTAAATTTATTAATTACTGTATGTTACTTTGTATTATATCTTCAATATAGCCTTGTGAGAACCAAGGACAAATAAATTGTCAAAAATAACATTTTGTTTCTTGACCATTAAATAAAATCTTTGTTGCGCGATTGTTGAGGTGTTTCTTCATAAGCAGTCTAAAGCTATTTTCCTTCGAGAAATGCTAAAATGCTATCATAAAGGTAATAAAATATCTAAATTATCTGAACAAATCATAGTTATAATCTAAACTAGAACGTCCCGTTCGATGGACAAGCGTACTTGCAAATAACAGGCTTCCTTAAAAATGGTCGACATCAACAATCGTGTTATAAGGACACAAAAATATTAAAGCTTTTATAGAATAAATCTGACTTGCAGATGTATACATTGTGAAAAATATAAGCGACATCATTGAAGTTACAACTTTTCAAAATTGGAGAATTTACGGCGCATGTATGTTTAACCATCAAAATCAAATACTCACAAGCAAAGCCAGGAGCTCCACACGCCAGGAGCACAACAATGACACCGAAGCCAGAGGTGGTAAATTTCATCATGGTTTACTTTCAATGGAGATTTCCAAGTAAGATTATTCGGTTGAATTCACTTACAGCTATTTATACGACTTAGAATTTAAAGCAGGAGGGGGTGCGCATGTCCAACGTCATAATATTGGATACGAGCTTTCACGTAACCCGGATGCGCACCTCACATTATTTGGCACTAAAAAACATCCGCTTCCACTGTCAAAATTGTGCTTCACAGAATTGCAATTGTCACTGTCGCTTTGGCGGGGTAAGTTTTTCCTGACAGTATTAAAAAGAGAACGAATTGGAGTGTTCTAATAACCAAGATGTTCTTAATGTAGTATTGATGAATTAGGTGCCGGTTATATTTACAATGCGTTGCCTTGTAGCAGGCCATAATCACTTCTCGAGGTGCGATATATCTTTAACAATGTGGAAGAACGTCTTGCACCGCGATATATGTTTCGGTGGACCTGACGTTGTTCTTTTATATTCGGAGGCAATATAAAACCGACTGGGCACGTTATTTATTTTAAAAGTTAAAAATAAATTTCAATATTTTGTTTTTGTTTCAAGGAGAGGTCAAGGAGGAGGCAGTAATGTTTGTGATCCTTGATCAATATTGCAGGCGTGAGTAACATTTCTCTTGTAGCGCATTCTGACTATCTCGGAGCATGAGAAAACATAATTTTATACATTACGACGATATGCAAATAGTCAATCTTTAATACTAACTAGCAATTGCTAAATAAAATGGTTTTGAAGATTGATTATTTTGTATATTGTATGCCAATCTAAATTTTTCCTAAGCGCCGAATATAAACCTAACAATACCAAAAAAGGTGGGGTTGAGCAATATCATTCATGGCAAAAGACTGAAGGCTTGAAATGTAGGTTTGTAGGCATTGTTTAATTAAAATGATCCACCTAGGTCTAAAATAGCAGATTTAGCATGACCAAATAATGGTTGTGGGTAATAAATTCAGTATAATGTTGTGAAATCTAATTCACATTGAGAAACATATTAAGAAATACACCCAAAGCCACCTGAATAATATATTTTGGTGAAATAGATTTTGGGTAAGCGCGTTATGTTTTTGTTTTTGGTAAACAGTAAAACTTGAGACGTAAGTACAGGAACTCAAATATCTATTCACTAGAAGTAAGGCTAAAATATTACGCAACATGTAGGTAATAATCAAAGTTGCATATATTAAGTAGGATGGTTACAATAAATACCGGAAAACATAAGTCATTCGACCTGTCTAAAATGCAAAAAAATAAGATATATTCTCCACCATCATTCACGTTCTTTGTTTACTCTTGTACAAATACGTGATCCTCTGTCAAGTCGCGAAAAAGCCATTCATTACACTATTGTTGATTTCCTCTCAAATCCACGGACGTGCAGGGAACATCCAGTTTTTGTAATTCTCGTTGACTCAGCCCTCCGGTGGAGTGTGATTTATAGCTTTTAAAGGAAACACAATGCGTTAGGGATCTCTCTGGGTCTTACGTGACTTTGCTAATAATTGCTCCTCCAGTAGTACGTAGAGTACGTAGAGCAAAAGCGATGTTTACGAAGATAAATTAGCATCGGACGTTCTACGTCGCGGTCTATGATCACGGAAAGCGGGAAATCGTACATATATGTTTGATTTTCCAATGCGCTCAGCCTAACGTCACAAACCATTTCCCATTTTCGTGGCAGACGTATTTGTGCAAATAAACAAGTTCAGCAATAAAACAAAATGATACCGGAACATCTAGTGAGAGAAGTAATGTTCATTTCATAAAGTCAAGATTTCATACAAGGGTGTAATAGAAATACACGCAGTGGAAGCGATCATATGCATATTTTGAGCCAAACTTTTCAAGTTCGGCATATTTCTTTGACACCTTAGAGAGCACTCTTACAGGTACGTTACCAAACAGTTTTTAACCACTAACGATAAAACGTTTTTGTTTGTAACAGTTTTGGAAGGAGGATATCAACGGTGTCTTTTGAAAGACAGGAAATATCGAGTTCAACAAATGCACTGAAGAAAATTAAGTATTCATACATAGAACTCTAGATAACGCTACGGACATGCGGCCATAATTACAAAGGAGCAATTAGTGTCCTAATTAACTAAAATTCGCTAACTTGTTTCACAATTCTTTTTAGCTGGAACATACCAACTGGAGATTTGCACCCAGTTGTTTATATAGATCAAAAGAGCTGTTATATAAAAACGAAACTATTCTATATATTACTTGTCGATTATTGTATAGCTGCAGAAGTCGAAAATCAAGACTAAGATGGAAAAGAGCGCACAATGGCGCCCCCAAAGTTGGAGAAGTGCAACACACTGGTTTGACATTTGACAGGCGGGAAGAGGGGGGGGGACGTGTCTTACGGGCGTTTTATTAAGACATATGTGGCTCTTGCAGCAGTACATTGGATGAGAGGTGTTTGAAAATATTACTTGCCTTTATCCTCACTCACAATTACTAATGCACATTGATGTGAACAATGGAATTTCTGTTGGACGATATTATATCATGATCATCATTTCATCATTTATTATCCTTGCGTGCCCTTACGGGCATTACACAAGGGAGTGGTACATTTGTTTTTGTTTTCTTTATCGAACACTTCAGCACACAATTTTAACACAATAGAAGAGGGAACTAGTCGGTTAAAGCAGAAATGAAAGTGGTTACAGCGTCGGCAAATTTATGTGTGTCAGTTATGGTAACAATGTCATTTGGTAGCATGTTCCAATCGTTTATTGCCAAAGGTAAAGTTGAATTACTGAATGAAGTAGTTAACGAAAAAATGGGCCGCAACTTGCAGGAGTGGTCGAAGCGGGGGAAAATCTGCCACGGGGGTAAAAGCAGTGATTCACGAAGAGGCATGTTATGGTGAAAGATTCGGTGAAGGAGAGAGAGACGGGACACTCGGCGCCTCAATGAAAGCGTGTGAAGGTTAGCTGCTTCGCGCAATCCAGATATGCTCGTGAATGGTGAGTAATCAGAAAAAATAAAACGAAGAGCCCTGTTTTGGATGGATTCAAGTTTGTTAGATAGGTAAGATTGCCAAGGGCACCACACAGAGGAAGCGAATTCAAGCTTAGACCAAACTAAAGTTCAGTATGCTAGTTGTTTTATCTCTGGTGTTCCGGGTTTCAGGTTTCGGCGCAAAAAACCGAGGGTACGGTTTGCGTTTGCTACTATATTACTGATGTGAGACATGCGGCACTGTGCAACAAGGTTAGCGCTTTCAAACGATCGCTAGTTTTAATGCGAATAGCATTCTTTGGATACTTCACGCACTTTTCGTCTATGTATCTATCTATCTATCTATCTATCTATCTATCTGGCTATCTAACCTCTTCCGCCGCGGGTCGATAAATAAATAAATTGGAGTGCGGTGAATGACTAGCTCTGTGGTTAGCGCGCTCTGCCTGCTGATCAAAGGATCAACGGTTCGAATCCCAGCCGGCGCCGGTCTTTTTTATTTATTTATCGACCCGCGGCGTAAGAGGTTAGATAGCCAGATAGATAGATAGATAGATAGATAGATACATCGACGGAAAGTGCGTGAAGTATCCAAAGAATGCTATTCGCATTAAAAAGACCGGCGCCGGCTGGGATTCGAACCGTTGATCCTTTGATCAGCAGGCAGACGCGCTAACCACAGAGCTATGAAGGCAGTCATTCACCGCACTCTAAACATTTGTTTATATCTTTACCATAGGACGCGCTTTGCAGCGCTGTCACAGCTACCGGTGCGCGCGCGTTCCATGCACGAGGGCTAGCTCACCCCTCCTCCCTCTAGCTCACCCTCTCCCGCGCTCGGGAGACCTCTATACTTCGTTTCAACTTGGGTCCAGACGCAGCCGATGCTACAAGCACGAGCGTGTGGCCCTCAACAGTGCCTGTCACTGCACGAGCGCGCGTGCTTGGCAGGGACGCTGCAAGCCCGGACGCTCGCGCTTGTAGCATCGGCTGCGTCTGGACCCAAGCTGAAACGAAGTATAGCTCAGCCTCACGAGAGCGGAATGAGCCCTCGTGCATGGAACGCGCGCGCACCGGTAGCTGTGACAGCGCTGTAAGCGCGTCCTATGGTAAAGATATAAACAACCGTTTAGAGTACCGTTGGTTGAGACTAGCTGAGACGCCAGAAAGTCTGGTCGGTACCATTTTGAGTGTTTGTGCGTATGGCGCGTGCTTTGCTCGCCTTCCTAAGTGACACAAACGCACGTGCTGGGCTGCGGAGATCGTGCGCAGGGCTGTGAAAGTGTCAACAAATTTAGAATCGCCTCAAGAGTGGGCTGGCGTATCTAGAGTGTGCCGGCCACCTGACGAACGCGCATAACTCCGCACCGTTTGATGCTATTCGCATTAACGTAGATAATCATTCCCAAAGGATGGGTTCTGCTGATTTTTTTTCTTTCTTAAAACTGAACCGCTGCCGTAAACGTACTAGCGTCAAAGTAAGTTCTCTATCACGCCAATAATCCAAGCCGTAACGTTTGGTGCTGACGAGTGCTCCTTTGAATCAAAATGCGTTATAAGCGCCGATGTCGCGTTTGCGCTGATGGTGTTGGGAAGCACAGTCAACGATGATTATTATATTTTTGTGTGCGGTTAAGTCTTAATAATATGACATAACACAAGGCGCGTTCAGAAAATAGGTTTTGTGTTAAAATAAGAAAATAATGGAACCGTTATTTCATGAAAGGCTTAATTCTGCATTAATTACACCAATATTCTGCGCAATTACGTTATACCTTAATTTTCTTTTCCAGCGTGGCGTATGGCTTTGGAAACCCTGCTCACGGGGGTGTGCTGACAGCC
The DNA here is from genome assembly GCA_037355805.1 of Ixodes ricinus. Taxonomy (NCBI): domain Eukaryota; kingdom Metazoa; phylum Arthropoda; class Arachnida; order Ixodida; family Ixodidae; genus Ixodes; species Ixodes ricinus. Next base: position 54,896 of record JAZHYW010066669.1, read on the forward strand.
TAAGATTATCGCTGGTATTTATTGCTGAAGTGTATTGGGTTGCTGCTGTGACGTAATTATTCTGAGACGTCCGGAAGACAGTTTACAAGCTCCCGAATTGTGAAGGGCTGATTCATCATATTTTTTTTCGTTCACATCTTGCACCAGATTATTCAGGGCCTGGTTCATTGCACTACACTTCATTATAAAAGCTATCTTGCCCTTCCTTAAATAATCGATTCAGTTTCCACATGCGTTCGTGCAGTGTGCTCAACTGTTAAACATAACGCGGGAGCGGTGGCCCAAGAGACTGCATGTGTCACCTGCCGGCTCACTCTGGCAGCTTATGCCGCTGTTGTTTTCTAGAGTTGCACTCCCAGCTCCGAAACAATCCCCAATGCGTGACTCGGCGAAAAAAGAAAAAAAGGTAGCTCTTGGATTTTGTTTTTTGTTGTTTAAAGAAAGTGGCCTTTATCAGAGAAACTGCAAGGTCACTGAGATGCCGTAGTGAGACTAAAATACAAACAACAAAACAAACAAGTAAAAACTTAAAGCCTGGGTGATAAAAAAAGAAACGAGGAGGCCATGCGATAATTGTATCGGGGAGTGGCGACAATCCCAAGAAGAGCCGCCTTATTCTCGGACGCATCATTGATTCAACCGCTAGACACCTCTGACATCAGTTTCGGCCACCGCTCCCGCGTTATGTTTAACAGTTGAGCACACTGTACATAGCTTCAAGTATATATTTCTTAAAAACAGGTCGACGTGTTTGCCTTGATCTGCAATGTCGGATATGTTTCGCGTTCAAACATTTCATCACAGATTGAGCACCAGGTCGTTTTATAGACTTAAACATAATGATTAGAAAGCACATACCGGTAAACAAATCAAAGATATAGGAAATAACATAAGGATTTGCCTAATATTTGAGTAAATTCAACTGCGTTGATAAATCAGTCAAAAAAAGATCACTATTCTTAACAGCGTGCAACCTGTTTGTGAATCTGCATTATAAAATCTCCAATAGCTCTGCACCAGAGTAGCTTGCAGCTGAACAATCGTCACGTCCAAAATGCGGCCGAGCTATTCGCAACCTCTTAAAATTAGGCTGGTGAAAAGAATCACAAAGTTTCTTTTTTGCAGAATACCACTCCATGATTTCGATTTTGTTCTATTCAAAAATCAAACGACGGTCTAGGATTGCTATGTTAAGAGTAGACCATTAAAAAGTTACTAAAAAGGTTATAAAAAACATATTTATTATTTCCTTTTTGCACTTTGAGTGATCAGCACACGGGCCGTCGAACTGAAGTTTTGGGGTGTCTTATATGATACAAGGGCTTTAAGAATATACCCTTTTTTCTTAGAGTGCTGAGCTCCCAAGGAATTGACAGAAGTAGGCTTCACTTCTGGTTGGTAGGTTTTCACCTGCTAACTTTGAGCCTAAACTGCCGAAGAAGTGCCAGAATTCGGGCTTCACCGCTGGTCGCTTGCTTGATTCGTGGCATTTTTGGCTCCTGCCTGGAACCTTGGCAATTACGCAGCACACTAGAGAAAAGTCAAAGAAAGGTACTTTGGCACTAACTTTGACGCCTTAAGTCGAATTTTATAGGCCCAAGTCAGGCCCCTAGGATTACGATGCTTGCTTTAAGATAGGCATTTCTCTGGTGCGCTGCCTGTAAAATGTATGTCAATCTATACGTGCGTGGACATGCAGCGCGTTAAGAACAAGGACCCCAACATTTGTGTATGCAAGCGTAAATGTTTATTGTCATCTTATTGGTGTGTTTACAAGTCGCAAAACTTTTGTCCCTTCATGTCCTGGAGCCTGACGGTTTTTCTTCTTCCTTACGGACCTGGTAGGGATAGAAAAAGCGTAGATCTTAGTATTATTTAGATGTATTATGTATTGCAATTTTGTTCTAGTACGCGTCGACGAGGTCTTCTAATAAATATAAATCCACTGTAACCTACACCAATATTAAGATAGAATAGAGCATTTGTGTTGCGTAATATAACGTTTGCTGACGGGGCTTGTCGGCAAGGACATGCTTGACTCCAAAGTATTAAAGTTCCCTGAACGAAACTCAACACTTTCAGCTCGTAAATAAATCACGACCTGAATTGAAACATTCCCGTCTAAAGATAACATATCATCAGTCACATTAAAAGGACTCCACAACGCTTTAGTAATGTCAGTCCTTCATGTTAAACCGTGCAACTGTGTGGTAACTGACTTCGACGCGGTATAGAAATAAGAGAAAACGCGGGCTGACACACTACAAGATATGAAGAGCTTAAATATGCTTTACCTTAACCCAACATATAACATTATTTATACGGGTTTGATAATCACTACATTAATATTTTATGCTGAAAAATTGCTACTCCTATAATAAGTGGAAAACATCTAACATTATAGCTAGAATCGTATTTATATCTACGAAGGATGTACATGTTTCATAGCCAAAAATTCAGATGATTTTCGAGAGGCAGATGTTGAGCTCGCGCATGGTTAAAACACAAATTTGTATCCGTTGTTTTTGTGTCCTTGCAGTAGTGTTGATTCCTGCAGTTTTAATGCCGGCTTATATTTTCTGTATTTTACGAAAATAAACCAGCATTTGCTGCTATATTTTATCCAAAAAGCTCTAAATGTTTCTGACAAAATATGTCAATCTGTTGTGTAGCTCTTTTGACTTGTGTGTAGGTGGAACTAAAACTTGTAATGTGCACTTTTTAGATGTCTAACAGTTCAAAAGGATCTAGTCGATGAACAGTTCATACAAAGATTCAAAATATATTACACATTGATCCGACAGTCAACCTGATGAAGGCGACAAGTGGAAGGAACAGGAAGCCCTGTCTTGTGAGGGTGGTGGTAAGGAAATTGACAAAAGTGCACGTTATCTGGTTTCCAATGCCGCCAATGCTTGACCCTGTGGCTGCTTGAACCAAGCACTGTAGGGAATAAAAACAAAATATTTGCTTAAATCGCACTTCGTAGTAGATCAATTCATCAATTAGAATCAAGAACGAACTCAGGGATGAGACCAAGTCAACTAGTTGACGTTTGTGGCACCATAACTACTTTGCACTAAATCCTCAACAGAAACAACACAACAATGAGAGATTATGTTTTCAAAAATGTTTTCGTAGCTATTTTCTGACATAGTGAAATTTGTTTACAAATTCACGAACTACAATGCATTTTTTAAAGTTAATGCAGATCTGTCTAATATTAAAAAATAAGAAAACATCATGGCTAGCATTATTCAATTCATTTTATGCCATGATCCTATCTTCCAGGCACCTTATATTAGCCTGACAGCCTGCTTACCTAGATCGCTTCATGACTGACTTCTGTCTAAAATGCGGTTGGAATGTCTCGCTATGTACCGTATTGCAATTCTGTTTTATAACAGTCCGTGTCGCTGACCGGAACACGTTGTACTACAACTCTGTGAAGTTATCACGGGTTAATATTTTATAACTAGTGCAGCACGCTTTATCATACGAAGGATTTAAGTGTCCAAATTCATCAGTGCTGATACTTTGTTTTATTTATTTTACGCGTGTTAAGAAAGAATGGAGGATCTGCAAATGTTTGCACCATAGTTGAGGCTGCTGCTGGAGGATAAGTGTTTTTCTTAAGAAAATCCCCGTTCTCTATTTTATTTAAGCCATATATGGACCTATTATAGCAGCCAACTACTGAGCTCAAGAAGAATCAAAGACAGCAGCATTTAATTTGATCATGTGTTAAGCTATTAGTCTCAACATTAACCACGTTGAAGATGCTTGACAGAATATTGTCTCATGTAATATTCAACGTTTTATTTGTTTCAAGTTGGAAACAGTCTGCATCCATTCATCATGTCATCATATTAAAGACAAACTCCTCATGCGCATTTATTTTTGAAGACACGAATTATCATATGTACATTTAACGTTTCAATAAATATAATTCAATTGCTTACCAAAACAGCTGCAAGGTCACTCTGAACCATGCTGGGCTATTGATTGTAAGAAGGAAGACAGATCAATTAAAGCAATTCTAAAATTAGGATCGTTTTATGACAAAAAGTTGTGATTTAGCTCTCCAATCTTACCGTAGCGGCTGATCCTGGGGTGCAGGCGGTAAGTACAGTGTTGGCGCACTGAAACGAATTTAGAAAAACATGGCATAATTACGCTCTAAAACTATTATGAAAAATAAAAATCCGGTGTTGTGAGACTACCTTCACTATTTAAAACGATCAACTTCTGGTGAACGGGACCCACTTAAGATGTTCAAGAAAGACAATTGTGAAAGGTTGCTTTGAGGCTGGAAGCCAACATAAGGCAGATCAAACAGAACTATAAAGTATGTCCGAACCATAAAAAGGGCCTTAGTAACAAAAATCTATCAATAAGAACTAATTAAAAACAGCATACGTCAAGGAAGATGTGAAGGAGAGTTTAGTATTCACTAGACGCTACAACTATAGTGCCTAGAACGCGTCCCCGACCGATGTGGTTACCGCGCCCAAAAAAAGTGGTCCCTCGATTTCCGCCTGATGACTTCGTAGAAGTGTCAAGCTATCACCGGCCGTGATCATGGCGGCGTCTCAGCAGCTATGGCGGATGCGCAGATACCTGCTCTCCTACAGGTCTTTCTTCAGCTTGCCGGTCCATGGATACTTCGGCAGCCAATAGTTTTGACACTGCGTCGAGAGCGGCGTTCGCCCCAGCTTTTCGTCGGCATTTCTACGACGTTCCGCCAAAATCGCCATATCTGACAGCATGACACTAAGACTTTTGTGACGTCACTCTTTGCCACTTTGGGACCACTTTCGATACATGTGCAGAATAAGGCTCTGAACACACAAGTCGCAGACGCGTCCATTGCACTGTAGGAATGCAAATGCGTTCCAACACGCTGCGCATTCCTACAAGCAGCACGCCACGTCTTCCTGCTTCAGACGGCGCTCCGGCGGTGACATCACGATCCCCCACTGCGCAGGCGCGGCGCCCCCGCGGGCTCCACGGCTTCCGTGACGATGCATCTGCGTTGCTGTGCTTTTCTTTGTGTTTTATTTCTGAGGCACGTCAGCTTTGACCTTGAGCAGCTAGCCGGTTTCCGTGACGAAGCATCTGCGTTGCTGTGCCTTTGGCCAATGAGAATTCACATGCCGTTTCGCTCAGCTAATGGGAATTTAGGTGCCGTTTTTCGCTGCTACAGATATTAAAAATGAGCTTTATAAAGACTGTGAATACACATTTAACTGTGTTACAAAACCGTTTAGCTTAAGCAATGCAATTATTTCGGTGAGTTAAAACTTTGCATTTAGATAGTTTGGTCGAGCTTTCAAATTTATGTACTAACAACGCAAAATGACAGACAAAAAGTTACAAGCATGTTGTTTGTGTCTTCTATGTCCAGTTTTTTTAATCACTTTTGAAATCCTACGGAATCATAATGCCGTCTCACATAATTTAGCATCACGTTCTTACCTGTGAGGCGTTAAGAACTCCGGGAAGAGTCACAGTGATTTGACCGTTGCAGAGGGTGTCCCTCCCAAGAGTTATGTTGGTGCATCTCAGGGCGTTGGCGAGTGATGCCGAAATGTCAAAAGAGCCTCCTCCGGTAGAGCCTCCAACGGAGCCTCCCGTGCCTCCGACGGTGTCGTTCAGTGCAGTGCATCCACGGAAAAGGATATCGGTAAGTGAGCCTTGAAAAAAATGTCATCATGTTTTAATTAAAATGGGAAGCAAAAATGAGAAACAAGCTTCATTACAATCTAGTCACACTCGGGAGCGCAGTGCACAACACGCAATATATTAGTTACTCGTGTAGGTTTCTAGAATCAGTCAACTACGTTTATCTCTCACAGGAATGTAACAACCGACAGAGTACGACATCTTAAGAAATGAAGGGGCGTGGCCTATTATGTTCACACTTTGTCCTTTCTGATCTGTTTTTCGGCGTTTTTCGGCATTTTTCGGCGTTTTCGGCGTTCTTTGACGTTTTCGGTTCTGGCCTCGCCTTTCCCTGCGTTTCTTAAATTACCAGTAAATATAGGTATCAAATTCTTTGTCTGTTATCGTCTAATCACAGCAATAAATAATAATTTAATTTGACTTGTGACGTCCAACGTTTTAAAGTGTGATCCATTTATAAAACAATTTAGGGTCCAAATGTACTAATGCACACCAAATTTTTCTGGGAGACCTCGGTTTTTTAGCAATATGAAATTTTACTCAACGTTCACATTCATCCTTTGTTTTGGGAGACATTTCATAAAACCCTGTCTTTTAAAGTATTGTTGCAAAGTCGTCATCAGCTTGCTTAATTTTTTTATAGTTCTGCCAATATAGCGAATTCTTAAACTTTCTGTTAGTTTCCATTCATGCAGTCCACGGAGACGGTCAAGGCGAAAAATATAACGTTTCTAGCGAATGACGAGGCGCGTAAAACGTCCCGAAAAATGTCATATGAGCAGGGCCAGTTAGTACTTGAAACGTCATGCCGAATCGCGTTTTTTTTTTACTAATTAGACGTCAACCTTTTTGTTCCTTGTAACACATCTATTCCTCACCATGGTTGGCTGTCTCCTTATTCTGCACAGAACTCCTAACAAACATTTTTACATTGAAACTTCACGTTCGTTTCAGATTATACGGAATTGTGAAATGATCCGCGAAACATAGACTTATGCAATATAATTGAAAATTAAAAAGACCGATAATTTTTTGGAGAAACGTCTTGTTCCTAATGTTAAACTAGAATATTTTTCCAGTTTTCATCTGATTCAATATAGTCTGAAAATACTAAATTAAAAAAGAAGTTGAAGTGGTGTTATTGAGTTTCCTTTACAGTTCTACTTGATGATACAGGCAAATCTTGGTTTGATCAATCTTTAGAAATTAAATAAAATACAGTTATACCACAAATTTTAAATCCAAATATCAACGACCTCCTGTACACTCTTACCAAATCCTGCCCTGTTCAGGAGAAAGATGGTAATCGGCTCGATGAGCATCGAGTTGGGACCCGATAGACAGAGATGAGAGGCTGTTCAGCGTGCACTAGATGCAAGGAAAAAGAGAAAAAAATATGCGCAAATGTTATATTCAATATGAGCATAGGATATTCAGATACGACCATTCGAAAACTATGCAAAAATGCATTTGCAGAGCAGGGAGTCGAGTTTCGTACGTGTAAATTGCATAGCAGGCTTTTATGTTATAACATTTCATTTAACTAAATCACTGTTTACGTAAGCACACAATTCAAAAATGGCTCTTTTATGCGAGTATTTTAAATATTATGATAAAATAAGGTAACAGATAAACGGCTTCTTCACTAAAGGCTTTCTCTTTTGGTGCAATAAAAGTTTGAATAATTAATACGTGTAAGTTAACATTCCTCGATATTTTGTTTTTGGTACTTAATATATTACTTGTCTTCGCTGCCTGTAGCTGAGTAGAAAAAGTTAATATAATATTTTAGGACACATATTTCAACACATTACAATGATAAAACATCCCCTAGTAGCAATGAACATTGGGGCACTTTTACTGAATTTATGTGATATTAAACAGCATGCACTCTTTGTTGGCATGAACTCTTTCTCAATATATAGATAACATGCTTAGTTTTAATATATAACTATTTGAGACAGTTTTTACTTCAATGGCATAAGTAGACCTACATACCATCAGAATCTTCTGCACTCCACTGGCAGTGGCCGTCTGGTGAGTAGAGTTAAAATGTGTTAGTCAAGATTGCATTTGAATGGAAGATATATTGCCTGTCTAAATCTTTTCTTTTTATATTAGCAAATCTCATTCAAAGCATTCGTCAAGGAACAACATTCTGACATCATTAATGGTGACTTCAGTTATACGTGTAACAGCGTTTACTAACGCTGTCAACTGCCCACCACGTGCAATTGGTATCACCAACCGTATAAAAACTATACTGTTCGATGTGATGATATTAAGCTTCTTTAATTTAAAATTTCTTATCTCAAAGTTAAATCATCGCAAACCTTGTCTGATTTCTTGTATCACCAAGAAGTGCTAAATATGGATTTATCGCACCGCTTTTGTTTTAAGTAGGAGAAGCTACAAAACTTTGGTTGAGTCTAGTTGCTTAATTTTATGTAAGTGATTAAAAAGCGCGAACTACAACACGTACGAAATAAGAAACACGACAAAAGCATGCCCTACTTACAACGGATTTTTTTAAAGGAACATTCACTTAGACAGTCTGTTGTTACACCATACCGGTAAACAAGCAGATAACTATATCGGCAGTCCTTATATGAAGCCATAAAAAACAAAAAACATTCTCCTATTCAACAAAAAAATAGACGGCAAGCTGAAACATTTCTTAACAGCGTTCTTCATAAGGAAAGCGTCAACGATTTTCTCTCTCCGTTTTTCCTTCGCTCTTTTACAAACTTCGTCGAATCTAAATGCAATTCGCAACACGCAACGCTTACAATGCTTCGCAAGATGCCCCAAAGACTGTTATGCACAACGAGCCTGCGCTCTCTCGCCCAATCATTAAAACAACGTCCCGTCTGTCTGATATAAACACGGCCACAACTCAAGGTATCTGCCAGGCACAAAAGCCAGTGTATCGTTTTCAGCCCCTTGCAAACTCTCCAAGATATGTTCGGCCTTGAATAGAAAAAGGCACGTCCCGTGTTCCACCAAACGTGTTACGAGGTGAATGTTTCCCAATGGTGGTCCTCGAGATTCCCGTGAGCTGTGACCGTGTTTTATATCGGACAGATGGTACGTCGTTTTAATGATAGGGCGAGGAGCACTGTCTCTCAATAAATAACAGTTCGGGGGGGGGGGGGGGTTCCGTCGAGCATTGTAAGCTTTGCGGTTTCTAACTACTTTTGGATTCGACGAAGTTAGTAAAAAGAGCGATTGAAAAGACGGAAATGAATTCGTTGAAGCTTCCTTTATAGACCACAATTGTCGACAGTGTTAGAGCGCGGCCATATCGTGCCGACTGGGGCGCCGCCCTTGCGGGCATTTTGCGGTGACTCGCGGTTTAGCAGACGGTGCAATTCCGTCAAGATGAATAGTTATTTTACATCCGGTGTTAAAACCGCACACGACGAAAAAACAACGGCACGCTCAAAAGAAATCGTGTGAGGCCATGCCAACTGCGGCATACCACTGCGATTTCCGCAGTCCTCTCTGCCGCAAGCACCATCCGTTGTCGAGAGTCGAGCGCCACTCGCATCTGCTGGCGAGATTGAGACAAAAACTGGTCTAAAAGGAACGCGGGGAAAAGTGTGTGGATATGCATTCTCCTTATCTGCTGAATAATGAAATGAGGTTATCTATGTGTCTTCACATGTGAAGCAGATCGCCGATGCGTTATCGGTTTCTGGTTTGTTTATTGGTATGGTGAACGACAGACTGACTGAGTGAGTGTTTCTTTAATAAAATAGGTTGTAAAGTAACATGCCATCTATGTCTTACCTTGTTCGTTTGCGTGCGTGTTTAAGTTCGGGATTTTTAACCTTTTTAAATGAGAAAAAGCTGTTCGATTCTCATTCGGCGGACTGTCATTGTGAAATATGCACGTGAGAAATACACGATTGTGACTGCTTTGTTACTGTCCAGCGTCTGCTCAGTCCACTTGAAGCAGTTGCATACTGTTATAATATAAACAGCACTGTCAGCTAGAGAGTCAAAATCCAGAGTATAGCTAAATTGAGGGTCGTGGTGAACTTTACCCCGGATTTTCAAACTTATTAGACCTGACATTGAGGATTTTTGGCCAAACGTACGTCATTGCTATCCACAGATTACAACAAACCTAGCGCAGAAGTAAACCATGTAAAAAATCGCCGCCTTCTCTTCATAAAAGAAATGCAAGCACAGTATCATAATGTTAAGGAATAGGTAGACATTGTGTAACAGGTTTGATGTCTTGCAAATGTTACTGCATGCTCGCCTTCATTTCTTCATGCTTTTACTTTTGTTCTTCGTAATTTCAAGGTAGCAATTACCTCTCGATATTTGTGCCTTAGTTAATTTAACGCACGAGGCACTTGGTTATGGTACTTTCAAAAACATTTAGAAAAATGCGGAGCAAGATAGCACTCTAGGTACGTCTGGCAAGTTCTTCAGCGGGAACAAAAAAAAATATCGGGATATTAACGCACTGAAACGAAGGAAGAACAAGTAGGAATTCAACATTGGCGTAATAAGCTATTTCTTTTCCTTTAAACCCTGATATTCTAAAGGTGAACTTATCAATTCCGACGCAATTTGGCATGTTTTTCTACATTAAAGGAGATACCCAATGGACATAAACTCTTCTAGAAGTAAACTTCAGATCTGAGCTACTGAGATATATGCCACCTACGTTGCCACCAGCACAGAGGTCGCTGGAGTTGCCCAGGCACTGCATAGAAATAAAATGATATAAGTTGAGCGTACATATGGAACTTTTTTGACTTTTCCTTAACTTAACGTCATAATACTTTTTAAGGTGTATTTATTTAAAATAAGCGGCACTGTTCCTTAGAGTTGGCGTTTGCTGTTATATCTTCGTACAGGAGCTCGTATCAAGTGCACCCAGCTCGACTGGGCCTAAATCCTCTATCTTAGGTTCAAATAGAATTTTAGCAAACGGTAACCTCACATGTTTGTGAGTTAGATAACACATTTGTTGATCAAGAGATAAAACATTTAGATAAACATTAGGTTGAGATACGTCCGAATTGAAGCACGAAAAGTCTACGCGCTCGTGGTGATGATTTGAATATACATTAATATTGAGAACGTCTCTCCGAAAGGAGGATGATAAAAGTGTCACGGAACTGTTTTACAACTGTTCAAATTTAAACGCTTACTAATCCTCAAGCGTAATGTTTTAACTGACTTTCGAGCCTCTTCGTCCAACTTACTTTTCTCTGGTATGGGTTTACGCATTCGATGGCTTACTTGTTTGCAAAGAACGTTTAACTGAAGTGCTTCTTGCGCCCTCTAGAATAACGGTTGCTTCTTAATTAAAATGTATTTTTTTCTGTAAAAAGCACGTTTGGGACGAGCTGTCTTACAAAGTGTGATCAACGGTTAACTGGCCCAGCCCGACGCACTAAAGTTACAACTTACTTTTGCACGAGATATCAAAGAAATCCTGAGAACATATATTTCAAGTGTGCCTTGCTTATGATAATATTTACAAACACGGCACCATGAGCGCATCCTAGATTGAGAGGTTACATATATATTAAAGTGGAAGAACCCTAACCGAAGAAGAGTTCGCAGGTCTGCTGACTATGATATTTGAAATCAAACAAGTATCTTTTCCACATTTCAGTTCCCATTTAAGACAAAACATGCACTGTACAAATAAAGCACAGAAAGACCACCACCCAGAAAGTGGAGGATTCAGAGTAAATACTAAATACATAACTAATAAACCTGCATTTTGCATCAACTTACACGACCAATTCCGTTCACATCGAAGAGCGAGATATTGACGCAAGACGCTGCAATAAAAGACATTCAAATAAGAAACTTGCTCCAGGTTAGTAAGAAATTATCACTTTGATATGCACAACTCTTCAAACTATCTTAATTTTTATATTGATGTTTTCGCATGCTGATTTTTCGAATGTTCCGCACGAAAGGACGGATACATATGTTTGAAAGAAAACTATAATCTCAAAATACGTGTGAATAAAGTAGTCATAAATCAATCAACTGGTGTTGCTTGTACAAAAAGTATTTCGTATCATGGAACAATTGTGCAACCCATATATGTATATTGATTACTGAACGTTTATTGGTAAGTTATCCACAGTATACCCTTTCGATTATCAACAACAAAAATTGTCGCAAATAGAAATAGTTTTTCATGCACCATTGTGAAAAATAGATCTTTGTTGCAAGAATGCTAACGTGCTTTTTCCTATTCAGTATAAAAGTTATTGCCTTTCACGCAATACTGAATGTTAGAATGAAGGAAATAATAAATATATCCAAATCATCAAAAGCATGTAATACTTAGGATTTAAAATACGATTCCGTTAAAGGGTCAAATGTACTAGCCGATATCCGCTTTTTTAAAGACATATTAGAACCAAGTTTTAGTCCCCATAAAAGATCAAACTTTGCAGAACACTACCGGATGTGGAGTAATCTACTTTTAGAAAAAGCAAACGACATCAGTGATATTACAACGTACTAACAGAAAACATGGCGAATGCATTCCGCATGTACGTTTAACGTTTAGCATGAAATACTCACAAGCAAAGGCTGGAGCTCCATACGCCAAGAGGCACAATAATGCCACCAAACAGAGAACTGATAAATTTCATCGTGGCTGCTTATCAATGGAGATAGTCAAGTAAGATAATTCGGTGGACTTCTCGGACACTTATATACATACCTCAGAGAGCTGGCAAGGAATGGCGTGGGTTGCATTTTGAACGTCAACGCATGGTTTGCAGCCTGTCATGTAACCCGGATTCGGATCTCGTAATTTCGCACCGAAAAACATCCGCTTCGACACGCAAGACTGTACTACACATCATTACAATTGTCACTGTCACTTTCGATTTGTCAGCTTTTTTTTTCTGAACGTGCTATAATTTATAATAAGAAGAGAGTTTGATTGCTATAATAACCAAACACTTTGTAATGTAGTCTCGATGACTCAGGTACAAGTGAGCTTCACATTGTGTTGTCTTAAAGGTTTACCATGATCACTTGTTGTACGATAAATATATGGCGATATGAAAGACAAACTCTACATTTCGACACTCATCTTGAGAGGGTGTTGGAGTTGTTCCTGCTTTAGATTCGGTGGCAATATCTAACGTAGCAGGCACCCAACTTATTTGCGGGTTATATAAATTTTAATAAACATGAAACAACCTCAATAGGTGAAGTCAGTTCTTGAGACTCAAAAGTTGAGTGTCAAAAGTAAGTTGTTTGGATAATATAAGCTAAGTTAATTTTGTTTTCTGATTGCTTGTCGCCAACATAAACATAGCTATGCCAACCAAACTAGTAGTTCAATCTTGTTCATGGTGAAAGGAAAGACTGGCTTCTGGCACTTAGCTTTGTCGAACGTCGTTAATTCAAATGAACTGCTAGGTCGAAATTAGCTAATTTAGCAAGGCAGATTTCACGGTAGTCACTGCTGTGTTCAACGTAATATTGTGAAATCTAATCTACATTCAGGAACTGAATGAAAAATACAGAACAAACAACTTGAATGCTATATTTTTCTGGTATCGATTGTAATGGGTGCGTCTATGACAAATAGTAAAATTAAAATACGTAAATACATGATCACACATTATCACGTTTCACTAAAGATAGAAGTCCCCACAGAATGTACGTAATGACCTCAGTTGCGTATATTAAGTAGACTGGTTACAATAGATACCTAGGAACATAAGTTATTTGATCTCTCTGAAATACTAAAATGCGTCATGTTAGCCGCCATCATTGACGTTGTTTTGTTTCCTCATGTACAAACGCGTCGTCGACTGTCAAGTTGCACACAAAATCCATTAATTATCTTAGTTTTGAATTTTTTCCCAACCGCCGAATGTATGGGAAGCCGAGTTTTGTGATTTTCGTTGACACTGTCCAACGGGGGAGTATAATTTACAGCTTTGCAAGAACACGCCACATGGCGAATGTTTCTTTTTTTGTCTATGTGGCTTTGGTAATAATGACACCTCCAGTAGTGCGTAGAACTGGAGCGATGTTTCCGAAGCCGAAAAGGGGGTTACAGGTTTTACTTCGCAGCCCATTTTCATGGAAAGCATGCAACCGTACATGTGTAGTTTCCCAACGCGTTCAAACCTAACGTCACAAAAACGTTTTAGTTTTCTGCCACACGTACCTGCGGAGTAAACAAGATTAGTAAAAAACAAAACGCAACCAGAATTTTCAGAACATGATACAATTAACCTATCATGGACCAAGTCCTAAAACAACGTTGAAAAAAACATGCAATCTAAGAAACAAAAACGAAGTTTAAGACAAACGTCTCAGGCCGGGTTTACTTCGTCAACATCTTTTACAGTACCATTCAAAATTTGTAACCAAAGCACTACTTGAACTCTAACACATATATGCGCTAGTGTCTACTTCAGAAAAAAAATATATATGGCTGGCTACGCTGTAAAACGAGCCGGAAAGATGGGCGCCTGCGCATTGAAACCTTAAACTTTCACGAAATGAGGATATAGGTGGTGGCTTGTAGTTGCTAAACTTTTTAAGGCTTAGCCTCCTCGCCATAAACATGAGACTAACAAACTTGCCAGTGTCAACGGCGAATGGGTTCACAGATGGACCACAATAGTGATGCTTGTAACACGCAGCTCCACTTCCTGAAAGACGCAACGAGAAGACGACACAGTGTGTCATTTGCTCGCTGCACCGGTCGGAAGATGGCGACACCCGTTACAAATACTGTAACTCCTTAGTCCGCGAACCCGTCCGCCGTTGAGGCTAAAATGTTTGTTGGTCTCACTTTGAAAAGAATTTCACTTGAATGACGTAGAATATAATCGGCTAAAATGCAGCACTTTTATGCACACTTGATGAGATTTTTAGTTTCCTACGAGCTGGCACCAATTTGTCCGACTTGTTTTACACGCAACATATTCACTGTAGCCACCCCTAAAAGGCGCAGTCGAAAGAAAACCTTTTTGCTGCATTTGAAATGCTGTTTTTTTATTTGTTTTTAGCTCTTTTTTTATCCTACCATCTTAATAAAGTCTTAACGCCTCGTTTATACCCTAAAATGTTTTCCAGTGACGCGCGTTTGCTGCTGTAGCTTGGTTATATCCTTAGTACCATTACGTTTTTCTTTGCAGGTTTCCTTCCTTTATTATATAAATGAACATTTATCGAATATATGCGTTTGTGTCCAAAGCGAATTTGCTTTCTATTTCTTAGGGTTCAGTTTTACGCTAAAGCTGACAACGCATTAGCCATCATATTTAAACTGCCCTTTTTGTTCTAGGCTATTGAAATCTGCAGGCACTGCAATTTTCTAGTAAAGTCGGCGGAATGAAATCTTCCTTATTATACAAAAACGTATTTGCGAAAGTTTTGTTTTTTTATTTTATGTAATACTTTTGTAAATCAACACCACGATTTGACCTATTTCCACGCAATGAAGGATCGACAGTAAATTAACCCTTTGAGTGTCGGCTTTTCTTCCGCATGCCCAACGCACATTTTAGTTTCAGTAACAGTGCGGCATGTTTTGTGTAGAATATCTGTTTTTAAAGAAACACACGATTTTATGGGCCAAAAGATAATTGATGTCTGCATGCCTCCAACTGATGACATATTTTCTAGTATCGTACTTTTCAGGAAAATGTTACTCCCACCCTGAGGGCAACTCTGTAAAGTGGCCTTAATCTGGCACTAAAACTTCCTTGTTTTTTTTCAATCGTGGCATACCAAGTACATTAGTTATTTGTAGATCTCATTGTTCCACGTAAAATGCGAGTTCGAACAACCTAAATTCGCCATTCTGTAAGAACCAAGATGCAATCTGACATAGAAGTCGCCTAAAAAACAACGGAAAGTTAGAGGGTACCAAAAAGGGACACCAAAGATAAAGCATGGTTTTTGTCGCCTGCTCATGCATGCCGGTACACGTAAAGAAATGGCAGCCCTATTTGAAAGGGCTGGGAGCAAACTGAAACTGAAACTACACGTGAACACTGCCAATTATACTCAGGCGTGGCACTCAAAGGGTTGGAGGCGTATCATTCAGAGATTTGTAAAACTGCTTATGACTGTGCTGCTACCGCGTTTTGCTAACGGTTTTCTTAAGTAATATTTTTGAAACCCTAAGCACACATTTTGCAAGGTCTCAAGTTGTAAAGCTTTGCTTCTTCTGAAATATTTCTTCACGTGATGTGGCAAATTATCCGGGGTTAGGTACGCCGCTCTGCATCGCATCACGAACGCTTTATTGCCCATTCTTAAATATTTGAACCTCTTTCCGCACCACATTATTTCCCGTATTGCGTATATATATATATATATATATATATATATATATATATATATATATATATATATATATATATATATATATATATATATATATACATTTTTGTTTGTCTGCGAATCAGTTATGATCTGTTTAGTCTAACACTTTTTGCATTTAAAAAGTTTACAGTCCGGACTCAGGAGTCACTTGGTGGTTTTATTGACTTGAGCAAATTTATTGCAGTGCACGAACCATCAAACATATCCTGGCGCCGTCTTGTGAAATGTCATCAGGGATTGCTTCATAGACGAGGAAATCCAACTGAGCATGCACGACTCAAAAAAGAATACTCTCGCAGAACATATGTGCCAACAGTATACTTACTCTTTGGATGCGCTTATCCTTTCATTCAATAACTCATTTCATTGTTTCAGCATAAAACAATTCGGTTTCCAATCCCACATTGACCTTGCTGTTTTAAAGCCACCCGCAAATAGTTTATGGTTATTAACAGACGCATGAACAACGCTCCCAGTAGTAGCGGCGCCAAGGCTTCCAATTCAGACACTAATTCTCGTTTTCAAGATCTTGCAGATCGCGGCCACTTGTGCGATTGTGCTGCTTGTCGTCGACGATAACATCGAGCTCATCGACGCTGCTGTCATCGTGCCGCCGATACCACCCTAGGATATGTGTGCTTTTCTGCATGTCACCCGAAGAAAGCTTTAAAAAAAATCAGCAGAACCCATCCTTTGGGAATGATTATCTACGTTAATGCGAATAGCATCAAACGGTGCGGAGTTATGCGCGTTCGTCAGGTGGCCGGCACACTCTAGATACGCCAGCCCACTCTTGAGGCGATTCTAAATTTGTTGACACTTTCACAGCCCTGCGCACGATCTCCGCAGCCCAGCACGTGCGTTTGTGTCACTTAGGAAGGCGAGCAAAGCACGCGCCATACGCACAAACACTCAAAATGGTACCGACCAGACTTTCTGGCGTCTCAGCTAGTCTCAACCAACGGTACTCTAAACGGTTGTTTATATCTTTACCATAGGACGCGCTTACAGCGCTGTCACAGCTACCGGTGCGCGCGCGTTCCATGCACGAGGGCTCATTCCGCTCTCGTGAGGCTGAGCTTAGAGGTCTCCCGAGCACGGGAGAGGGTGAGCTAGAGGGAGAGGGTGAGCGCGGGAGAGGGTGAGCTAGCCCTCGTGCATGGAACGCTCGCGCACCGGTAGCTGTGACAGCGCTGCAAAGCGCGTCCTATGGTAAAGATATAAACAAATGTTTAGAGTGCGGTGAATGACTGCCTTCATAGCTCTGTGGTTAGCGCGTCTGCCTGCTGATCAAAGGGTCAGCGGTTCGAAATCCCAGCCGGCGCCGGTCTTTTTATTTATTTATCGACCCGCGGCGTAAGAGGTTAGATAGCCAGATAGATAGATAGGATAGATAGATAGATAAATAGACGAAAAGTGCGTGAAGTATCCAAAGAATGCTATTCGCATTAATATTCGCATTAATAATATTCGCATTAAAAACGGCACTGTGAAGACAGTTATAACGCACCCAGCAGTAGCGGCGTCAAGGCTTCCAACTTCAGAGGCTAATTCTCGTTTTCAACATCTTGCAGGTTAGTGCTGCGTGTTACAACTTTAGTTGAATTTATTTGCACGCATTCTTGACGCGGCTGCTGCTAGGAGTGCTTGTCCTTGTTTGATTGTAATTTGAATGGCAAACGCGGATGAAGTGTCTCCGGAGCTTTGATTGGTTTGCGGTGCCCATTAGCTGATGTTAGAAAGTACCATAACTTGCTCGGACTGCGGCGATGGTATTATGTGGGAACTTCTTCAGGCGAGAATACTTCAAAGGACAAACACAAGAATTCCAAAAAGAATACATGGAAATGCCATACCTCTCTCACCGCGAAAGGCCGAGGTGTTCAAAACCTGAGAAGCAGAAGCCTAAACAAGAGCCCCAGCTCATGCAGGAGCTAGCGGCTATCGACAA
Organism: Ixodes ricinus; assembly: GCA_037355805.1. Lineage (NCBI taxonomy): Eukaryota > Metazoa > Arthropoda > Arachnida > Ixodida > Ixodidae > Ixodes > Ixodes ricinus. Next base: position 72,894 of record JAZHYW010066669.1, read on the forward strand.
CAAGCTCGCTGCAATCATGACGATTTATGCTAAAGTTGAATCTTTAATGTCGATCAAAGACACAGTTGATCAGATCGACAAATCGTGTGCAATCGATGTCAAATCAGTACGACGAAGTTCTAAGGGGAATGAAAGAGCAGTCACAAGAAATCACTAACCTGAAGAGACGGATGGAGGAAATCGAGGAAAACAGAGACAGTGAGGAAGTCCGCACGTTGAAAAAACAAGTCAGCAGTCTAGAGCAGTACTCGAGACGACAAAACCTGGAGATACATGGAATATCAGAAAGAACAAATGAGAACCTTCCGAGTAAATTAAATGACCTCGCTGAAAAGCTAGAGCTTCCAGAGCTGACCGAGAAGCGATGCTGAAGGCCTCCAGAGACTTCCAGCAAAAACGGGTAAAGTTCCAGCTATGTTGGTTCGCTTCGTATTATGAGTAACTCGAGGCCTAAGGCTTGAAAAAGTGCACTACCTAAAAGAAGCCCGATCGAATATCTCGTTTCTTGACAACCGGTCTACAATGAACAAGAAGCTTTTTAGTTGCTGAAGGAAAAAGTTGAGGAAAAACAATTTCAGTATGCATGGCAGAAAAATGATAACTTGTTCGCGCGAAAGAAGACAGGTGACCGTGTTATAAAGATCGAATGCGAGGCCGACCTTGATAAGATTGTGTGAACAGTACGTTGACTGTGGAAGATATTCGTTTTTTCCCTTTGTTTTAATGGCGGACTTTTATCACGATCCAGCATATTTATCTCGTCTCGGTCGATAATGTCTTGTTTGTAACAAAAAATGCGTTATCATTTTCCCGCTTAAATGCTTAGAGTCTTGGTAATAAACACGATGACATTAATATGTTTCTGAACTCCTTCAATTTCACTTTTGATATCTTAGCATTCACCGAAACATGGTTTACGAGCAGAGATGACGTTGACTGTTTCCCAGGCTATAACAGTGAGGGAGTATATCGAAGTGATGAGAGGGGCGGGGGGTCGCTCTCTATTTTCGTGATAACCTGGATTTATAAGTATTGTCTTAATTATCAAAAGTCAATGTTGACTATGAAGCACAAGTGGTTAAATGTCCTTCTTTGATAGTAGTTGCCGCTTACAGACTCACTGCCGGGACATTAACGAAGTTTTTTGGGGGATTTGGCGAAAACATTATGGAGTATGCTACTTCATTTAACCTCTCCTTAGTCTTAATAGGCAACTTCAATATCCACCTGACCTCACCTGTGAGCGATTTTTTTGAATTACTTGATATTGTTCAGACATACAGCTGTGACAATACACTTCTATTGCCAACTCGAATAGCATAAGAAACAGAGACGCTAATATGATCTATGTAGTCACAAACGGTCATACGGAGGCTGCTGATGTCTTATCTTGTAATTTAATTACTTACCAATGTATCAGCTTCACTGTCGGCCCCCAAATTTAAAGAGTAATTGTAATATTCACACTCCTTTGGTATATAGAAAAGTATTGATATCTCCATTGGGCTCTTCTATTTTTAGTAGCGAATGTAAACTGGGAATTCGTGGTAAGCGGAACAGACTTCAATACGTATTATGATGTATTTCTAGGCCTTATACAGAGGTGTCATGAACAGGCATTTTCGTGGCAAAAATATAAGAGGTATAAATAACCAAGAAAACCTTGGATTTCATGTACAGTACGTTGCGAAAACGCATAAGGCAACGTAATAAATTGTACTAAAAGTTCTTGAAAACAAGAGATACTGGTATACTACAAGAACTTAAGAAGGTGAGACACAAACTCAACGCGGATGTTAAAAAAATAAACGAAAGCTCACTACTGCAAAAATCGGTTTTGTTCGATATATGATAATCCAAGGAAAGTCTGGCAGGCAGTAAATGAATTTACCTCTAAGCCCCGTGCTGTTACCCCAAAACAACTTACAATCGAGCAGGTGACCTATTCGTGGCCAATCACTTGCAAACAAATCAAACTCTCAGTTTTTTAGTATCGGACTCTTCAATGTTACCTTCCACGAGTTCGCCTTGATGTGAACCTTATGTTACATTACCTTTGGATAACTAAATTTTTCTAGCACCCTCTAGTGAAATAGAAGTAAACACGATTATTAAATCCTTAACGAACAGTGCCGCCTGTGGTGAAGATGGGTTGTCTTCTAAACCAATAAAATAAGTTTTCTCTTTAATCTGTACACCCCTTGCACACATTTGTAATTCTATTTTAAGCACGGTACCTTTCCAGAAACAATTTAAAATAACAAAAGTATGTGTAATTCATAAAGGCAGTCCTAAGAATAACATGAGTAACTATAGACCATTTTTAGTACTTTGCGCTTTCTTTAAAAAAGTCGAACGTGTTATTTACAAACGTTTAGGTGAATTCTTTGTTATAAATAACATAATTACAAACAACCAGTATAGATTTCAGAAAGATAAATGAACGGAGATTGCATTGCTAAATATAAGAAATAAAATCTTAGACAACATAGAAAAACCAATGTTATACGCTAGGTGTTTTTTTAGATTTCAAAAAAGCATTTGACTCCATAAAACACAACATCCTACTCTGAAAACTACCGCTTTATCGAATAAGATGTACTGCACTTAGCCTGATCCGCAGCTAATTAATATCTTGTCTTTAGTATACGGTCCTCAATGATGCACGCTCTTCTCTAGCAAATATTCAATATGGTGCACTGCAGGGATCAATTCTCCGGCCTCTACTTTTCCTTCTTTACGTTAACGACATAATAAACATACCAGAAACTCCTGACATAACTTTGTACGCGAATGACACGAATGTATTGTTCACCGGCAATCGCTTATGAACTTTAGAGACAGACAAACACTTGGTTGGACAAACTTCACTTGTGGTTAGCTGCTAATCAGTTAGAACTAAATACGTCCTCTCAAAACTCCATTATTGAACGAGTGGATTCTTATAAATTTCTTGGTGTTCGTTTCCACAAAAATTTGTATTGGAATGCCCAAGTAATCGGTCTCCGAATACAGATTTCTAGATCCATTGGCTTACCTTTAGGTGCAGACATCCTCTTCCAAACTGATTAAAATGACAAATCTATACATCTATGATTCACTCCAGGTGTCATTACTGTTTTATGGTGTGGGGGACAACCACAGGAAATAATATTACGCAATTACATTACAAAACGCGCGGTTTGGCTCATTTATAATTTGCCCCGGTTCCATTCGAACTCCTATAGTTTTAATAAGCTTAAAATACTTACGGTAGATAACTTTTTGCCTGAAGGTGGCGATTTCATTTCATACTCAAATTAACACTGATCATGCCATCTTTCACGATAGGTACCCACCCAAGCAAACAAATTACAACCTGAGGCATCAGCAGTTTCAAAAACAAAAAAAATTAGAACTGATTATGGTACTCAAGAATTACGGTACCAGATTACAGACATCCTAAACAAACATTATTGCGTGTATGAGATGGCCCAGAAATCGCTTCCATGTTTCATGTAAAACAATATACCGAAGGGAATATTTTAATGTTGCTAGGGAACATACCTAGTGAGTTGTGTTATTAAACAGTTTGATTTTTTAAATTCTATTTGTAAGCTGAAGAGTCTTTAGCTTGGGTGAAATAATTTCTTTCCCGACTTGTGCTGTGAGCTGGCTTTTTATTTTATTTTTCTCTCTCGATTTTTGCTTTGCTGGCGAGTGTTATTACAGGTGTTTAGACCCAGTCAGGTGATCGTATTCGCCTTTTGTCCCAAGCCCCTTAAAAGTGTGTAAAAAATAACGGCATGTTACCAGTTTTGTGAATCTGTAATCTGAGCTTTTCAATTGCTCTGCACAAAAGTAGAGGCTTATGGTTGATCAACCGTCACGTCTTACATGCGGCTGACGTATCGGTGACTCCCTAAAGGTAGGTTTGTGACATCCTTCACAAAGTTCTTTTTTTTTTATTGAAACACAAAGTCGTGGCTTTATTTGTGTCCTATACGGCAGGCAAACGAAGGTCTGGAACCACTCTGTTGAGCGCAGACAAAAAAAATATCAGACTGCCAAAAATATTTTAACACAAACATATAACGCTTATTATATTTTATTGCACTTTTACTTACTTATTAATAAAACTACAACCCACGATTTGATGCGTCCCATAGATGCTGACGTTTAGCCTGCACAAATAAACAACAATGCAGCCCATTAGTATATTTCAACACTACAACCTTAGCAACACAGATTTCTAAATATTTTGAGCAAAACGTATTCCATTCTGTAGTGGCCCACGCTATCCTTACTTTCAGGTGGAATTTGTCATTTTATTTATTATTTATTCCTTTCTTATGGAGCGCGGGTCACCCTCTCGTGAGTGCGTGCTGAAAGGATTAGAATCCCGATGCTGTAGGTGGCCTGACGTTCCTACAAAACTAGTGACCCGGACGTGATGTTGCGCTCTGAACAACTTTCAATTCTCAGTCTGCCTGTTGTGGAGTAGTGAGTTTTTGGAGATCTACCAGGCCTGAGGACGAGGAAAGGGCTTCGATGAGAGAAAGCGCATCGGCCGCGCTGTTGTCTTGGTCAATCACGTGACGTAGGTCAGCCGTAAAGTTGGACATCAAGGCATCGTGTCTTATCTCCTGAGTTTACGACAGCTCAAAGCGGCGATCACTGCACGGGACGATCGTCCTCAATGGGTCGACTACCTTACTTTTGTACCCCTCGGTATTCGATCGGCGTTCAAGCAAGAGCTGAACTTCCCGTCCGCAGAATTGGTGTATGGTACACCACTCCGAATGCCAAATAGTTCTTTGAAGCACCCAAGACATCGAAGTTTTTCACCATAAATCTACCTGTAAAATATGGGTTGACCTTTCAGCATCTGCAACCACTACCCCCTTGGTTAAGCTGCAAGAAAATATTTGTGAGCAAGAAGTTGCAGGGACGCACCCCGATGTCAAACAGGTGATTCTGTGATTCTGGGCATTCTTTTCCATCCAGGCTTTTTCAGACATATCGGTTGGTGCGCGAGAAAAAAAAACCGAAACGAGAGGTGATGATATACACGTGTGCTAAAGGTGCGGCACACTGCTCAGTATTTTCTAAAATAAAAAACAGGAAATAAATATTAAGAAAATTATTTGAGTACAATTTGCAACAGAAGTTAAATGACGCGTATTAAAAATAACGACTGAAATCTCGATCGCCGGTAGAGCGTTTAATAAAGATGCTGACACTGTCTGAAGCGCTAATGCTTTGTAAAATCATGGTCATTTGCATTTCGTACCGTGATGATGTGCCAGAATGATTAATACTTTGGAACTGCATAAAAAGTATTATATGAGGGGTCGTTTTACTAGTTATTTACTCAGTCTTTTGACGCAAACCCTGGTCCCTCTGCAACTTCCCAAATGCAAAGCCTGGCGAGATTGCTTCGCAGCCAATCTCATGGACAGAAGAGCGTTCTCATCATCGCTCCGGATGCTAATTAGACGGCTGTATCGGCCGATAACAATTCCAAATAGCAAATTACAAGGAAAGACGCATGCACATATATAAGCTACGCTCTTTTTTGTTTGTGTTTAGCTGTCGGTTACTGTAGTGAAAGCATGTAGAAGAATGATCCCTATCATCGTAATCATAAGTGATGCAGGCAAAAGAAAAACTTAATACATGGTGTGGAAACTTTTACAGAAGTATAATATTCTTTATTTTTGTTCATTATGGTCGTCAAGCGCCATAAAGCATCTAATTAGGGGGTAAATACACTTAAAAAATCTTGAAAAAAGAAATTCTGAATTTGTGGCATACGGAATCTTTCTGGGCAAGGCATCCCACTCCTTAATAGTTTGAACAAAATAAAATGTTTTGCCCAATTCAGTCCCAGTGCGGTGTTACCTTACCTTATGAATGTGGTCTCTTTTTAGATATAATTTGAAGGTAATAAGTAAGATGAGCTATTAATAAGAGTAATATTGTGACGTATAGTGTATACAAACTTCGAGTGCAAATTTATTCTTCTTAATGCCAATGAAGACCATCCCAATTCCGCGTCCGGACGAAACAAGCAGCACGATTCTGAAGTGTTATTAAACATGGAAGTTACGAAACGTAGAAATTAATTATGTAAAGATTAACACTGCAAACCGTTCTGACAACACTTGTCTTCGGTTGCCACCTTCTCCGCGTTTGAATTTGATATAAAATATACTATCCTAAAGATGTATGCAAGCTCAATAACCTCAAGCTCCCTGAGGTGAGAGGTTGTTTGAAAATTATGGTGCTTAAAGTTAGACTGACCAGCCTTCCCTAAATTGTGCCCATGCGAGGTGCACAAAATGATTGTAAAGTGTAGTCAAATAATTCGATCATTTACTTTATAAGGGTATCACCATCGCATGCTGAATGTAACGAACCAATGCACTGCAAGACATCATATTTCAAGTGACTCATATGCGTCAAAAGGTGATGTTGTATCAATAGTAATAAAAACTTATCATTACAAGTATGCAGCGCGTGTGTTCGTCAGTAATCTATCATTTATATTCCGACAAAAAAATAAGTTCGCACGACAAGAGAGATAGCACGAAACTTCCCAGAAACTTCTCAAACTGATACCAGTAATGATGACAAAAAGCCCATTGATTATTTTTTTTATAGTTATCTTACCTTTTTGCGTATAACGCTCTTTTTAATTTCACATAAAAACAAAACAAAAAACGTTAGCATACTTGGTCAAACGTTAAAAACAGCAAATATCAAGTAACAACTTCATACAAAACCACAGGGTAGGGCACATTTATTTACGTGTGCGAGCGTGTCAGAGGCGTAAATGGTTTGCAAACAAATATGCGGATTTCAAATTTCTAAAAGTCTAAAAGTCTCGTACAATTCATAACCGTGTTCTAAGTAATGGACGGCCCTAATTAGCCTTAATTTAATAACTTTTAAAGTGTTCTGTCAGCAGGTGTATTTTAAATATGTGTTGAGAGGACATCGGAAATAACAGGTTTCATGATCATGAAGTAAATGTTTTTTTAAGCCGTTCCAAATCAACGTAAGTGGGCGAACGAGACGCCTCTGGGTTTTGCGTCATGCCTGCATTTCAAGGGTCAGACTTACTGGTTCCCGACACCTGCACGATTGACGGCTCCGCCCGACTCCTTGATTGTATAGACGCTTTCAGGCAGCTGTGCATGGCCGCCGCCATAACCGAACTTCAGTTTTTGTTTCCTATTATTCCATTCGCTCCACTTCATAATTACCACAGGGGGACGGGTTATTGCCATTTTGGATGTTACTGTGTCCTTTCCCCTAGCCTAGGCCTTTGTGGAGGCTCGCCAACGCCAGCTTCAGTGGCTCAGCATCTCGGTTACAGAAGAGAAGGTCGGCAATGGCGGCTCAACCTGCAGTGGCGCGTGTTTAAAGCGTCTATATTGACACGGAGAAGAGCGCGACGGCCCGCGGCCATAGTGTGTTCTGGCTCGCACTCTGGCGGGCAGTCAGCTTACAAACCTACCGCTGAAAACCACCCCGTGTACGGAGTCGGAAACATGATAATCATCGAATGGGAGTGGAGGTAGACCAATAATGATTCGATACAAAGTTTCGCTTGATTCCTAAACGAATAATGCCGGCGTCCAAGTTTACCTTCACATCAAATTGTTAGACAGAATTGTAAAGAAGATTGTGTGTTTCTTGAAAAAGATTTCGGCCTCATTCCATCCGGTCCCCTTTTCTATAGGCCTCAAATAACGCGAACGAATCTTTCCTTTTGTCGCATTAACACTTCTCCGCTTCCGCAAATTATGAATGTGGTAGGTTGGTCCAGTGGCTTAAAGCTCACTTTTTAAAAGGAACCGAAAATAAAAACGGACCAGTACAAGTTGAACTATGCAAGACACTTGAAGACAGTCTTTCGTAATGAAAATGAACTGCCTCTAATGTGGTAAGTCGGGTTAGTCGGTTCATAAATTTTCATCCCCTTTTGAAAGAACCCGAAAAAACAAGAAACCAGGACAAGCTGATCAGCTTGTCCTACGACCCAGGTACCTCGTATTTTTCAGGTTGTCCCGATTTTTTAAGTCCTTTGGCCGCTCCTCAAAACACACAAAGTTCGGTTTCTAAACGCTGTTTTTATTTTCCCACAGAACAAAGACAAAAATACTAGGGCTGTGCGAATATTAATATTTTCGATAACGAATAGAATACGAATAGCTAGCTCCGAATATCGAATCGAATATCGAATAGTCGAAGGCAGCTGCATTTATTCACAGCATTTTTATTCTCACATGTCGGAAGGCCTCAATAGTGTTAATGAGAATAAAAAATGAAAGCCGTTTACAACTCCCTGTAACGCCGAATTGGAGCACAGCCTTTGAGGAAGAGGAGGGGAGGGTACGGAGAGGGGGCTATGCCCTCCTCCTCTCCTGCTCACCCATATTTAGGGTAAAATTTTCCGCTAAACTTAGCGGGAAAATTTTTCCGCTAAATTTACCGGGAAACTTTTTCCGCTAGATTTAGCTGGAAAACTTTTCCGCTTGATTTAGCGGGGAATTTTTTCCGCTAAATCTACCGGGGAAAATTTTCCGCTAGATTTAGAGGGGAAAATTTTCCGCTAAATCTAGAGGGAAAATTTTCCGCTAAATCTAGCGGTGAAAGTTTTCTGCTAAATCTAGCGGAGAAAATTTTCCGCTAAATCTAGCGGGTAACATTTTCCGCTAAATCTAGCGGGGAAAGTTTTCCGCTAAATCTAGCGGGAAAATTTTCCGCTATATCTAGCGGGTCAAATTTCGCGCTGAATCTAGCGGGGAAAATTTTCTGCCAAATTTAGCGGGGAACATTTTTCCGCTAGATTTAGCGGGGAAATTTTCCGCTAGATTTAGTGAGGAAATTTCCGCTAGATTTAGCGGGGAAATTTTTACCGCTAAATCTAGCGGGGAAAATTTTCCACTAAATCTAGCGGGAAAAAATTTTCCGCTAAACTTAGCGGGAAATTTACCAATCATGCACCTCGCGGTTACGCCGACGCCGCTCAAGCCGGAAACGGGCGCCTGAGAGCTGCGCTCTAAAACACGAAAACGAAAATTCTAGTTGTAGGGAATATTACAAGATGTCATGCAGAAAAATCAACTGCTGCACATGGTCAGCTAGGAGGCGCTCCCTTCGAGCGGAAACAACACCTCCAGCTACACAGAAAAACTCTCTCACTCGGCACTGAAATGGCAGGTATTGCCAGGTGTTTGATGCGAAGCTTCGCCAGACTCGGATATCTTAAGCACCCGACAGTTCGTCACCACTCACACGGTTCACTCTCTCTCTTTAGCAGTGCCTATTCCGCATACGCTACAACTTCCCATTCTGAAGCTGAGACCACTTTGCTTTCCATTGCACTTTTGGCTAAGTGGTCAAATGCTTGCCAAACATCTGCTGACGGCGTTGAGCCTTGCTCTTGTGACTGTGTTGCAGCTTCCGGCTGGGTTTCTTCAGTAGCATCACATGAGGCTAGCACTTGCAGCACCAGAGCTTTTAGCCATAATAATTTTTCCGTTTCGGCTTTAAAAATAGTGGACTTGAAGCGTGGGTCCAAGAACATAGCAAGGCATGCTTCCTTGTCCTCCTTATACAGAGTGAACCTTGCCTTGATGGATTTTATCAGTTCTGCGGGAAATTCTGATGCCCCAGCACAGTTACCTAGACAGTGGAGCATACCAAAAATCATTGGAACTTGGGAGGACAAAGACGGATACTTCTCAGCACTGGCAATAACAGTGGCATCAAACAAGCATCTTTCTACTCTGATGAACCAAGTCCATCGATGTCACAGTTCGAGGTAGCAAGCTCCACAGTGACTGCTTCTTTGAGTTCCAGAAGGCGAGACAACATTAGATACTGGCTATTCCATCTCGTCTCCACGTCTTGCACCAGACGTAGTGTGTCCTTTCCCATCTTATTTTGGCACTCCTCAAGCCTTTTCTGAGCTGATGAACTGTGCTTGTAATGTCCCACAATATGCCTCATTTTCTTGCACAGGCGATCAATGGCCGGCGAACGGGATCTCGCGTCATTAATCGCCAGTTGAAGCGTATGCGCGAAGCACGCTCTTTCAGTCCACGGAAGTCTCCTTACCGCAGCACGGATGTTGCGCCCGTTATCCGTTACGATGAACTTCGCACATTCATCGGGTATCTCCCAGTCACGGCACATTTCGTCCAACATAGTTGCGATGTTTACAGCACTGTGACTGGCAGCCATGTGTCGAGTGTTCAAGTGAACCGCTTCATCATGAATTTTGGAGTGAGAAGATGGCAGGTGAAGCTTACGTAACTTACGTTAGCGCGCGATGTCCACATGTCGCTTGTGAAGGCAACAACGGTAGTGCCGCCTTCAAAGGCACTGTTGAGCTCTGCTTTCACCTTCTTTCGGGTATCGTCATACATCCGTGGCACAAGCACGCGCGAGAGTGTAGAGCGGGATGGTAGGCGATAGTTGGGAACGGCTTCTGTCAGAAGTTCTTTGAAGCCGCGGTCTTCCACAATGCTGTAAGGCTGTAAATCAAGCGCCACCATGGCGGCCACCTTGTTATTTAGCGCTCGCACCCTCTTTTCTGGCAGGGGCTCCGTGCGGCGCACGAAGTCCGTCAGCGTCGGTTGATCTTTTCCTGGCGTACCAGCGGTAATCCCACGATACTCTTTCAACAACGCAGGATGTACCTTGAGATGGTTGACAAGGGGCGTTGTCGCACCTGTGGGCGTTTTAAGCGTTGACTCGCATGCCGTACATTGCGCCATCGATGCCGTCACCCTCGCAAAATATTTCCAAATAGCGCTCCTCTCTCTTCGTTTTGGTGCCGTTTCCCGTTCGTTCCTCCGCTTCGCAGACGGTTCCCCGCAATCACCTCCATCCGCCATAACACGGGTGGGCGAACGCGAAAGTGAGCACAGTTTAAAAAGTCAGGAGTCACAAGGGAACGTAAACTCGCAGATTACCGCTACCGACACCGACGCCACCAGTTTAGGTTGAAGCCTCCAGGCAGCTATGTCGCTGTCAATGGGCCTTGCTTAACGAAACCAAAACCGAAAGCAAAACTTACGCTTGCGAATACGTTCTCGAATATTCGATTAATTTCGAATATTCGTGTTACGATGAATATTCGAAAAATACCAAAGACTTAGTTTACGAATCGAATACGAATATTAAATGTATAATATTCGATTCGTATTCGAAATTTCGAATATTCGCCCACCCCTAAAAAATACGTAATAATTTTTCACACCAGTGCAAAGCAATAGAGACTTCTATTTCCAGCCAGCTGCTTTCCGCCATGCTTCCATGTCATCATCCAGGCCGCGAATGTTTGTGCACAGTGATTAAACTATTTACATATAAATTGACATGCACTATAAATCTGGTACTCTCTCTTAGAAACAGCATGTTAGTGCACATGAATTCCCCCAGCGTCTTCCCTTCTAATCGCCTGGAAGGAAAATGGAAATATCCCGGGCATTATTTGTGCACAAGGCTCGATTCAATGGTCACCTATTTTTTCTACAAACTCCCTGACAGATTCATTACCATATACCCTGGAGTCTTTTTTCCAAGAAGCGAGATTTTGGTGGAAATTCGGTGCTCGGCCGCTATTTTTTGTAGTGGCGCGGGAAAGGAAAAAAGAGTAAGAAAAACAACCATATTTCGAAAACTGATTTTATTTTTTTTCTTGAGGGGGGGGGATTTTGACATTTAGTTGTGTTTAGGTATGCTTTTGCTTAGGGTGCTACAATATGGTGTAAACAATTGTGCGCACTTCCCACAAATATTTCATCGTCAACGACAGCTGTAAAGTATTACGCACTGCCTCGAGTGCTTTGACCTTACGCACTAGAGCGTCACAGGAGCGAGTATTTCCGCAAAATAAATACGAGGACGTATTACTTCCTTTTAATCGATCACTTCTGTGGCATCACGACGAACACACGTTCACCATGAGATCATAACAAATAATTATTGATGAGGAACTTGATAGGGTCCCCACAGAAGTTGTTCATGCAATGGGTTTACTTCCACGTTTGAATGTGTTGAGAATGAGTAGCCAAAAAGCCCTGTGTGCAAACTGCTTCCTGGAGTGGCCTAATATCTCCCCAACTCGGGAAAGGGGGGGGGAGGGAGGGGGAGAGAAAGGGGTGCATGGTTGTTTTGGGAAGGTGATAATAATTATTATCACTCAGGAATGTCGCCGGTTATTAAAGAGTCGACTCGCTCATAACGGGAAAGCCTGTGGGGTCACATCTACAGTAACTATGGGTAAAATGTTGTATACAGCTAGGTTACTAAGAAGTTGTGATAGCGCAAACGATGGGGCGTTGTGGGGGCGGGAGAAGCAACGACCTATCATACGACTGCGCTGTCTTCATTAGAAGCCAGAATTTCGGTTTGCTTCTTCCACCCTTCTGACGCCAATCTTTCCAATATTGGATAAATCCGGTACAACGTTGAACGCGCAAGCCCGCACCAATATTTAAAGGCCTTTATCAACTTATAAAACAGTCATCAAGCAGAGGTAAGGACGAATAAGTACGCAACATAGTGATGAGCAACCTAGGAGATGAGATATATGTTTCGAACAGTAATGAAGAGATTAGGGAAAGCCACTTGATTTACATGTTTCGGAAAAAAATGTATTATCAGCTACCTCAACCCTTTATTGTGCAAGCCAATCCTTGTTGAGACACGGGAATGGTTCCAGCAGCCGCGCGATGCCAGACGGCGGCTGCTGGAACGACCCCAGCAACCATGGTATGCTGGGGTCGTTCCCCCTTCCACCGACCTCTCAACCGACCGAGCGGCCTCGGGCCTGCAGCTCATGGAAAAAAGCGTTCGGTCGCGCTGTGTCTCGGGGATTGAACGTGCCCGCGTCAACGAGGGAAGACGCCTCGAAGTCTCAAGCTCGTTGTGGCGCCCCTTGTTGTTCTTTTTGAGCATTATCCCTACAGGAAAAGCCGACACAGAAGCCCCTACCGTCACGTGACTTTTTGGAGAGGGTGGAAAGAGGAGGGGCGCGAGGGGCATTCTCCTACCTTGCGGAATATGGTTTCGCAAGTCGGTCTTTAAGATGTAGTGACTTTGACACTTAGTGATATAGTGTGCATGATAAGAAGTTGCAAAGTATTGACTCACTAAAGCTTTTCTTTAATTATTATTCACTTTTTTATAACTTGTAGGAGATCCGACCTGTTGCCCTGTGGCCCTTCATTAAAGATTCGAAACTGGTTCCACATCATTCCTTCGCACGTTGATTTTAGTCTAAATCGTCATCGAAGTTTAGGTGATTGTTTTACGATATGCATAATGTGACATTTGTATTTTTAAAAAAGATTACTTTGGAGTCGTTGATGTTAGCACACTCTAAGAGACCTGGGGCCCTAAACTCGTCAAACACAAAGTTGGAGGCAAAGGCTCGCGGAGCGCTCCAATTGGACGTCGGCGACAAAAGCGCGAAGTCACTGCCGTAATAGTTCAGTCGGCGAGCTCCGTCAACTTCGGCCTCAACTTTGTATCTGATGAGTTTAGAGGCCCAGGGGTCCTAACAATTTGGACACTTGGCGAGAACGTCGGCGAGAACTTTGGCGGCTGGGTTTGACCAACGCCGCACATGATCTTGGCGGCAACCACTCAGAACTGTCGGATTTCTCGCCGACGTTTTCTCCAAATGTGAAGATTAGGGCGCCTGGAGCGTCTGCTACACCGCAAAGCACTTAGAGGAGCCGATCGCCGTAATCTACGAATGGGGCTCGGCTAATGACGGGGCTAAACATGGTGAAACTTTAAGCTCAATGCCACAGTACAGACAGTTTTACAGCGGAGCTGTCAAGGGCTAGTTTCCACCAGGATCGTGTCCGCCAGTAAATAAACGGCGACACAACACTCCGGACAGCTACCGCCATCTATGAGCGACGGCGGCCACCTTTCCAGCATTTCCACTCTGGCCTGCCTACTTGCGGCCGGTCATTACTTCATTCCCACCATAGAACAGCTTCGCTGGTCTTCCTTCTTCACCAAAATAAAAAACCTGAAAGTTTTTTTTTGTGTTTTTTTTTCAAGTTTAAACATTGCAGCTTTGTCACTCACGAGCTTTCTCCAAGTGCGTAGCTGGAGCGCGCACGTTCCAGGTTTCCTTGAGTGCGGGCTCTTCTATTATCTTAATCCGGATTATTGTAAAACACCTATCGTATAAATATTAGGTCCCACGAAACGAACCAGCGCTATGGCTAATGGCTGAAGGAAGCCCATCTGGGCATGCGCTACTCGGAAGTGAATAGTCTCGCGGCGCCTATGCGTGAACGGAACTATACTTTTGGAATTAGGTATTCTTTTTTATTTACTGCCTTGAGGTCATGGCTTAGAAATGAATCTAACGCCTTTCAACTACTATTTCCACATCGGTCTGCCTGCCCTATCAACAACCCAAACAGCTAGGGGTATTAGTGTTAACGCCAGTGAACCAGTTTCTTAAAATTTTCAATACAACCACCTCGATAGCTCCCTACCTAAGCGGCGGCTCACGACACGGTAATTGTCACTTCTGAAATTACGCTTACTTTCACGGAATCTCATAAACGCTGGCTTGTCACAAGTATATTTTTTTGTTTTGTTTTAGTAGAGATTCATGACCGTTGCTTTACTTTTGTTTTATTCGGCAAGCAAACAAAATTATGTTACTTTTGTTCCGAGCGCATCCCGTTAAACAAACAAAATTAAAAGCCAAAAAAATTTTTTTTCAAACACGAGCAATATCTTTGATTAAGCTTTATTGCGCCGCAAAACCTCAGTAAATGTATTTCTGTAAGCACGCTCAATACGTAGGATCAGCTGGAATCAAAGCCTTGAGGGAGCACATGTCTAACCTGCAGAAATAAACGATAATGATGCACATTAGAATGTTAGCACTAAATCTTGAACAACATTCATACAATAATATAATGCAAACAAGAAAACTGTTAAGAGCTCCATTAACATGAATATCAAGACATCCGTAGAGATATTCTAGAAGGTAACAGGGAGCGTAACACTGTGTCTTTCGGTTTGAGGAACTATATATTATATGTCCGCCATGCTCAAGCTAAATGATTTTGGCACGCCTAATTATGATAGAGGTCTTTTTTTCTCAACTCATAAGTAAGATGGCTTACATTTTTGTCCAATAAGCCTTGAAACAAGCTTCATGAGAGGTTCGGTGAGGTCTCCCAAAACCGCCAAGTGAGTTCCTCAGGAGATTAATCACGCTGCACAGAAGTCCTTTCACGGTATCGTCGAGGTCGGTTTCACTCAGGTTCTTCAGTATGCACTGCACGGGTTGAAATTTATTTATTTCTTTGTCATTTTTTTATAATTGTGTATGTCATAACACAGCGCGTTCGTGCGATGCAAACTTTGTTAGGCGAAATTTGATTATATACTTCTCGTTTCAAAATATATTGAAACATTCTTTTTGATGAGAGGTGTTTTCGAAATGTCAAATGGCAGAATGAGTTAATTACATTTTCTCAAACAGTTTTTATATCTTATTTTAGTTAAGTGCACTTTGGTTTCTAACTACAACAAAATATTCCGGCCACTCGTCGCAATTATGTTTGTTTACTAAGATTTAATGTTACCTCAACATGCAGTCTTCCAATCTTGAAATATTTTTACTGAAATGTGTCGGTGAAGAAGCATATCAAATCTAAGCGTTTTCCCATGTCAAAGAGGCTTATGTAGATTACTGGAAGTTGCCAGTAAACTATGCAGCACATAAAAAAATCTCCACGTAAAATGCAACAAATTGTATGCAATAATTATTGTGCCAAAACCCTTGCTTTTATGTAGTGACTATCAATGCTCACAGATTTATTAAAGTATACTAGTTCCACATATATTGTTTGGTAGTTTAGATATATTATAATTTCAATATCAAACTTCCGAAAGGGTTTTTGCTCTTTTTTTTTGTTACAGTATACCAGTGGAGTTATCGAAAATACTAATATTGTGACGAAGGGGACGACGGCGACAGGCTAGTGGTGCGCACGACAATCTCGCCCCTGGCCCCACGTGCTGGCTCGACCTCCAGAAATCCTTTGTGCGTCCCACAATTTTGCTCGACGACATAATCCTAACAATATTATGGTAGGTGTGGTGTTCAGCGAAGTTCACTAAACACATCGTCGCCGTATAGTCGCAGTATAATGTTGGTAGGTGTGCTGGAAGAGACCGTAATCCGAAATATGTTGATTTCGTGTGTCTACCCCTTTTCTATCAATACATTTTGAAGCAGATTAGCTGACAATCAGAATTATCACCCTAAACATCGTGTTAATACTTAATAATTTGTTCGAGGTTGTTCAGAAATCTCTGGACAGATGCGCTACAAAACCGCAATACGCTATAATATGTATAAGCTAATCAACGAGATATAAGAGCTTAGGGATCATAAAGAACGTCGATTATAATATGCAATAATACGTTAACTATAGACATAAAATCATTATAGCTTTAAGCGATTGTAGTTACTTGCGTCTGCAATGCTCTGCAAACATTGTTCAATGTTTCGCTTACGTTGACTTTGTTTAGGCTCAGCGTCGATGGAAGCTGGCATAAGAACTAGATAAAACACGCCAGGAACGGCACGGAATTTGTAGGAATGCCGAAAGCGTGAATGCCTGTGTGCAGTCTTCGAAAGTGTTATCTCCTATTCTCGTAGATATATTTGTAAATACTGCTGCATCTCTGGATTATTAGATGCTCTCTTTTTTCCCAGAATATCGAGTTTCGTACTTCGCGCAGGGACTGGGGAATCGGACATTTTGATTTGGGCCATGTCGGACACTTTGGGGTTGGGAGAGAAAAATATGATAATTATGTGGAATATCTAGAAATAGTGCCTTGAAGTGTTTTTAGTTAGGTCTCTTCGGAGGCTGCCTGGTATGTTGGTTTTCACTAGAGCCCTTTATATTATGTTGCTATTCGTAACTTTCGGCGATGGTGGTGCCGCGATGTGAGAATCGCGCACCCCTATGGCTCCCCTGGATGTTCGGCTTAAAAATAATGGTGCTGGCTTTCACTTTCCTGACGAGGAAATATGACATAATGCTTTCAAATTGCTCGTATATCAGAAAATTATAATTACTAATGCGTCACGAACCGAACCTCATTCAGCTGTTCTACGACGATCATCCAGATGACAGACATTTTGACAGGAACTAGAGTGGCCTCTATAGGCTGTCGAAATTTCCGAGGATATTCACTGGATTCCGTATTTGAGTGGGCTGTTTAGAGCACATGGCTCAGAACGAGGTCACATTAATAGGCTGCTGAAAACTGGCAATCTTGATGATGTGCAATGCACGTTGCAAAAAAATAATGGAAGCTTGCAGTCAGCACGCGCTGAGCAGTCGCGTCTGCCGAGGCTGGCAGCTGCCGCCGACCAGTGAATGCTCTCTATAAATAACATTTACAGAAAAGTGCCGAGCCGATTTCTACCCTAGCGAGAAGGCCAGCTTTACTTGCCCAGACTCAATCTGAAGGCACAATGTCTTTTTTTCAAACCCTGCAGTTCAGTGCACTGGGTCGGCAGAGATTTAGTACGTCGGAAACGTGCACCGACTATAGTTCCATCAGGGCGTGTGCCATCTTGACGTTATGATTCCGCGTTGTTTACCCGTAATGTGTGGTGTGTGTGGTACGGATGAACACTTGTCTCAAAACGAGATGTTTCGCTCTTGGGTATCTTTCAAAATGAAGTTCGAGGAAGATATGATTGGTCGGCTGTCACGAAGCCGCAGCTTCAATGTACAGTTTCAAAGTGTGCCTGATTCGTACTTTCATTGATCTGTACTGTGAAGGTTTACAAATACCCACCAGGTGGACCAGGAAAACGATGAGACATGCACAAGTCAGTGCGATAACCTCCGCCGGTCGCGTCGGTTTTCTGTACTCCATTTGACGCTGAGTCCGAGGTCAGCCTATGCAATACACGATCAAATGGAGCTAGTTATGGAGCACGAAACGTGCATTGTCATGGCGCTTGTCGTCTTTGTTTATTTTACTGTCACCGGTTAAACCAATGCGGCTGAATAAAGTCCTCGGTCGCACGTGCGTAGTTATGTCGTCGACGGAGGCACTCGCAACGATTGAGCGTTTCACCAAAACAACAAAAGCGACACCAATCATTCAAGCATCTGAATGCAAACTAATGGAGAAAGTGGAGGACGCTGCTTGTCAAAATGGCGGAACCCGACATACCGGGTGTGAAAAAGCGATTCGTGGAAGAGCCTTATCGCTATTAAAAGTTTTGATTACCGCGCTTCCTTTAGCACGTAGCAAACGTAAAAGAAAGGTCTTAGCAAAATATGTGTAACAATATTACTTACCGTCAGTGCGTCAAATATACCCTTCGGGACGGTCAGCTGCAGAGAGGAGTAATAAAGATAATGAAACTAGAAACGTTTTCATTCTGCATTGCAACAGGGTTTTTTAAAAAATTCATATATATATATATATATATATATATATATATATATATATATATATATATGCGTAAGTTTTTAAAACTGCAGATTGAAGAGCACCCTGGTGAAAAATCTTGTTTGTTTGAGAAATGTCTTGATCCAATAAACGCATATGATCAAATAGGTTCATGTAAGAACATGTTTGAATCATACAAGGGGATATAATGAGTTATATGACACCCGTAAAAGTTCCTTATAACTTTTCGTGTAACTCTACTATTTATGTAATAAGGTTATTATATGGCCTTATTTCATCATATGCGTTTATTGAGCTAAGAAATATCTGATTCGTATAAGATTTTTCCCCATTTGACGTATTGTTGGTTTAAAAATATATATTAGGTAATAATGGCGGAAGCTGCGATGTGCTAAAATTAACGATGCAAAGCAGCACTGTACAAACGGTCATGATGCAACCGTGCTGTAATTGCGGTATTTCCCCTGTTTCGACTTCAATGTAGACCAGAGCTTTTAGAGTTGTATAGTTGGGCATATTTATGCTGCTCTTTTATGTTATTATCTTGACCCTCGATTACTGATGTGTGCATTTGTTTCAGTAGTATGTTTCTTTAACAATTCGAGCATCCCTATTTTCTCAAAGAAATACACAACGACGCAAGGTACCCCTAAGGGTTCAAAGTTGACAGAAATATTGAGATCACTCACGTCAACAGGGGTATCGCCATCGCATGCCGATAATGTCAGACCAAGGCACTGTAAGGCATCAAATTATCGGTTTGTGAAACGAGTCAATGAAGATATAAATCTTAAATATTAAATAGTGCGATCATAATTTTATACGCCACAGACGCTGCTGCAGTCGGTGTGAGTTTAGGCAAAGCAAGGTGTGGCCAGTCACGAGCGCCTTACTGTCGCTTGGCAGACCTCGATATTGCGGAATTAGGTGACAAGGACACCGATGAAAGAATCCGCATGCAAAACGCGCGAAGTCGCAAGAGCACCACTCTCGGCATTTCTTAAAGGACCACCTGCGGAACTGTCTTATGCCGGGGGCAGAAAACTAGTTCCCAGCTTACTTCTCTCCTGCTACTCCCCGAAGAAAGGAGGATGGGGTTTCCCTCGTTCTCAAATGGAAAGGATATATTGAGGAAGAGATTCCGTTTTTCTGGTTCTTCGTCCGCCTCTAAGCAATCTGTGTCTCTTGTGTTTATGAGTGGTGCGCGTTTATTATGCCGAACTAACTAAATGTTCAAAGGAACTCGGTGTAAAACGAAGATTGTAAAAAATAAGAAAAAAAAACTTCTCACACCGATACCACAAATGATGTCTGCAATCACCTGAATACTGCTCTCTAGAGTCATCCTATCCCACTATCGTAGACGAGTTATTCACTTTTAGGGGGGCACTCAATGAATTGTGAGATCGTCTATTTAGGGTGGTAACTGAATCTACGGGCTCTGAGCATCATAAGAAAGACCGAAATTATACTCATGAGCAGCAGATTTCTCTATTAGTAGTCTAATCAAAGATCGTGAGACACACCTCTTTCAGTGTCTTGTAGCGGACACAAGGGGGCGTCGTCGAACGCCGTTTTGAAACAATAATTGCATTATTTCGTGTCCAACACTCAAAGAGTTGACGTGTTCGTCGAAATATAATGCACAACGTGCCTAAAAAAGGCCCCTAATAATAACGTTCAAAATCTTCACGCAATTCAATATTTTCATTGGTAAGTTTTGTTGAGGTAGCGGGGACTGGAGGGTGCCCCCCGGGTGAAAATAGTGTCCGTGCACGCCTGTTACTGTGAGTTTAATAGGAAGTCTTGCCGTCTAGAACTGGTCATTTTTATTATAGGTATAGCCCAACAGTCAATATGCCGCATAAAAAAGAGCTTCTAGAAAAAGCACTCGAGTTCTCCTTCAAGGTAAAAAAAGCTTCTAACTCAGCGGCAAGTTAAATCATGTAAAGAGCCAAACAAAAACGTGTTAAAATTATATTGGTACATTACAGGAATTTACGTGCGAGTCGCGTAAAACTTGATGAAAAAAGAGGTCAATTATAAACATTTGCAAAATCTATTCTCACAGAGAGCTTATTAAACGCAAGGCATGCCATACCGTGCTGACACTACTTGTTTCCAAATTCCTTGTTTGGCGTTATTATAGGATACTTACGCAGTCTGAGTGATTATGGAGTGACAATATTATTTTTAGAAATATTAATATGCTTCGTTTTATTAGCTGCCACTAAGATATAGTCGATGGTGATGGAAACGTTTAGTAGACATTCGGCAACGTGAGCTTTCTGTCGGTGACTACACACCACCACGCACACAGCTGAACCGCGACGGAAAGCAGGCAGCGCGTACTTGAGGCGGTAATTCTGTCGCTTTCTTAGCTTTCCATTGATTATGCAGGCTGATATTTTGTTTTATTGGAGGCTGAATTTAAAATAAAGATTGCAAATTGCTAGCTGAATGCCATCTTCGTTAGATGTTTGTCTATTTCGGCGTCCATTGGTGTGGAAAATGTCATGATGATATGTTGGCTAATTTATTCAAAATTGGTAATTAGGGTTTGAAATATTGGAGTTACGGGGCGTATTCCGACTTCGGAAATGGCGGTAATTACTATTAGGGGCGTGATCAAATAAAATATTTTGTAAATTGTTAGTTTTCAAGATGTCAATTATTCAAATTTGAAATTTTCAGCACGGATTTAAAAAATAGCACGCCACAAGTCCCACCCACAATAACGCTCTGAAGGGTGACTACATCACTCGTCCGAGCGTCATTGTGGGGCAGCTGCTACGGCAGGTTTTCGCGAGCAGTTTTCAAATCAGGCAAGTAAACGTGAAAGTTGAATAATTAATATCTCAAAGACTAATAAACGTTTTCAAATTATGTTAATTTTTCTGGTCAATAATAGTAGTCGCCTTCAATTCCCAAATTGCAATATAATACGTAAAGCCAATATTGAAAAATTAATTAACAGATGTTAGTTCATTAAACACCTTACCATGGCGATTAAGGCCCGTTCACACTCTTGCGACCTCTTAAAGCTGGGTTCCTTTAAACCTCATACAACGAGAGGACACACTGGCGCCATCTATTGAGTAGCAGTGTAAACTTGGCGGTCCGGCCTATTTTCTATTTCGCTCGCGCATTATCCTATCCTTCTTGGCTCGAAAAACATTTGTCAACGTTATGAACGAGTCTTTCTTTATAGGTATTACGCACATTTGACCTCGGAAATCTCGCAAAACCTTTGCTCTTGTGAAATGCAGTTCTAGGGTCACCGCATAGATGGCGCCAGCGTGCCAGTGTGTTTTCTCGTCCTAAGAAATCTTGAGAGGTTTCAACACGTCTCATCTCTCTCGGTCGTACTCGGTTGCAAGAGTGTGAACGGGCCTTAAGAACGAGACAACACATAGGGCGAACGGAATTAAACTAGCAATTTGCACCCTTTTATGAATTTTTTTTACAGTAAAACATATCATTTTGTATATATGTTCTTGGTATTGGATCTAGATGTGTTTTATTAAGTGCTACCGTTTTAATTAGCCTAATTTCAAGATTTTTTAGACTTGTCTATCACCAAGGTTTACTAGAACAAGAACCTATTTTTTGTTTGAAAGCCATCTCGACAATAGCAATGTTACTAAAATATGTAAATATATTTATTTTTACGTTGAAGGTTTGGAGTTAGCCGGTTACTTACACCGAATGTTTTAAAATTTGCCTTGATTTTAATTAGCGAAGCTATGCTTTATTAGTGTCAGTGTATGAGCCTGCGTGACGAAGAAACAAAATATAATTAGATTTTTAAGTCCTGGTGACTGACAAAGTCATTTTTTATAATGAGACACCAGAACAAGATAAAATGCTCCGTCCTACATGCAATGTAAATCTGTTGTTTACATCTGGCGTCTGTATCTCACTCGTACCCAAACTCTAGGAGCATCTTTTTTTTTTATCAGGTTGTAGTTTAAAATATACTTTGCCGACTACCCTTAACCAGCCTAGTAGACAGGGCATTGAGCTTAGCAATATATCGGTGAGCATCTTACGGGAAATGTTTCTTTCAAATGTTTATTTCGTGCCTAATTGTCCGCAGTAAGCGCAATCTCTTGAATCGATGTTTTCTTTCGCGTTTATTTCAGTGATGCATTAACGTTCTGTGTATGTTTTCACTATTGTACGGAGTGTATTCATATGTTACTTATCTTGTATAGTGTTAGTTCTTTTTTTGTAATGTTTCTCAAACATGTAGTACACATGTCATGTTTTATTTCTGTATAATTTCTTTTGGTGCCTGCATCGCAACTGCTGGTTTAGGTGGCTCGGGGCTCGTCAAGCTGTTTTTACAGAACATGATTGTAAACCTGAGACTAGGGCAGAAAAGAACACAACAGAAGGTAGAAAAAGAGGAGGCAACGTCTCAACAACAGAAGGTAGAAAAAGAGGAGGCAACGTCTCAATCATGTTCAACTTACACCAGCTCGCCTGCACTTTGACTATTTTTTGTTTTTGCAGCTTTTTTCCCGTGTCACCTTTTCAACATTGTTTTTGTTGGAAAAAATAAAGGTACTATTATTATTATTATATATTCTGGAAATTCACCAAGTGCTCAATTTTTAAGTAAACAACTCGTTTGTGCAGCTGAATAAATAATCCACATGGTGCGCTCTTCTCGGAAATTCAGTCACGAAAGTTTTATTATTATTATTCGCATACACTGCATGTCTGCAGCCTCTACACCAACGCGCGAATCTGACGTCATGTGGCGCAAGCGCAGAGTCGTCATTCCCCAAAAAACGGGTTTCTGTGTACGCGCAGTCCGCAGAACTAGTGTGTGCGATTGCGAACTTGGTTGTAAGCGGCGTCTTTTGGTCTATAACGTGGGCGTTGTTCTTGCGAGTAAAGTAGAAAGTCGAAAACGTGCTTTACCGTGCGACGACTGATTTAGTTCCAAAAGCTTCTTTAATTTACTTCCCAAACTCTGTTTCAAAAAGATCATTCGTTGCCGCTAGTCGCTGTATAAGTCCTGCGACGGCAGACCAGGTGACATAGTGTATAACCGCCATCAAAACTCAACCGGCCAAAAAGGTACACTGTCCAGCGAAAACAACAACAAAAAAGTATTGTCGTCACCCTCTGGAGTTGGAAGCCGACGATATTTAATAAAATACTATGAAAGTTTAATCACCGCAATTCTGCGAACATAGTCGTACTCTTATTTGAGCCGCTGAATATTGTTGATGCAAGAAAGTGCCCTGGAAAAAAGAATGGCCGACAAGAATTCTCGCCCTTAGGAAACTTACTTCGCCTGCGTTGAGTGCGCTTGGTAAGTTGATGACAACAACCCCGCTGCACGTAATCTCATCGGTCACTTCCAGAATTGTACAGTTCACGACGTCGCCAACGGCGTCCAACAGGCTTCCAAGACCGAGTATATTCAAGAGGCCTTCGAGTGCTCCCGTTAGTGTGCCGCATAGGCCGTCAAGTAAATCGGCCACCAAGCCTGAAATGTTGAAGGAAATGTATTAATCCACCCCTACTGCAAAACAAATACCATTGATCTTTATGTTTGAAGTCTTACAATGCATAAACTACGGCATTCGAAGAAGAATCGCTTAAATTTGTTTGGAAGATATTAATCTATCCTCTCACGGAGTTGAAACGTACCTATATAAATTGACTTGTTGCTGATGTCACGCAACGTTCATTTCGCCAGTAAATTTAGCGGGCAAATTGACTGTGTATCAAGTCCCGTGATACCAAATTTCCCAGTCATATTTATGAAGGAAAAAAAATCGTGTGTAGTGTACGCGGCGTTACGTTAAGTGACTTCAATATGCCCGCCAAATTTAGTGGAAAAACTGAATTGGTTATGTTGCCTGGCAGTGCAGAGCAATGAGAGTGGCATGAAAGAGAGCTTTACGTGTGCACACCGAACTAGAAAATAACCTAAATACCATACACATACTCAAGACATTTTTGTAAGCTAGCGTGGAACGCACGCTCGCTTACAATGGTGACCGCGGTATTTTCTCGCATCCGCTTCCGTAGGCTTTTCTAAAACCAGGATGCGACTTCGGATCTTTCCTAGAAGGACATTGAAAAACTTACAATATATCTGAAATGACTTTGAAATGCTGTATAGGAAACTAATATTACATTATGTGCTAATTGTTAATTTGAAAAATATGTATTGATAAGAAGGTAAAAACGTAAGAAACTTCAAACTGATATTAAACAAAATTATAAAACTTTCTGTTCATTCGTAGTTTAATAATAGCGCTGTAATCTGCTTCCAATATGGAGTGCAGCGCCACTTTTAATCAGGTATACTTTTTGAACTTCAATCTTCTCTTAGACCATCAACAATCTCGATTGCATATATCGACGAATATGTAACTTTTAGTAGAATGGAGACGTCATTAGCTTTCCTTTTGTTTTAAAAACTACCACATATTCAATTAAATAATTGTCGAAATGGACGCGTAGATAAATTTTAAGAAGGTTTAGCCTAATCAAAGGTGACAGTAAAATATTTGTTCTTACCCAAATTATTCCTTCTAAGAATAAACTGGACAAGCGCCCCAGCGACGTGAAGTTGCGCTGACAGGTTCAGGGAAGATATGCTCTTTAAAGAGCACTACTCCAGAAAACGAACAAAAGATAATATTTTTTATTAATATTTGCCATAACAACGAGGTCAATCTGCTAAAAAGCAAATGTACCTGCTTTTAAGAAAACAACAAAATACAATAACACAATAAAACCATAAAGGTCTGTGTCGTTGGGAATTATACTGGCATTTGGTAACTATACAAAAAGTTTGAAGTAGAAATTAAAAAAGAACAATGTATTCCTGCCTTGTACGCAACGGTAAGTTGTCTATCAGTCGAAAACAAAAGCTGCAGAATGGAAGCGTTAATCAAAAACGTAAGAATATTTAAACGTCGATTCAGATGTTAAGGAAATTTCGAAACCTAAAACACTGCAGGTTGTAACTCGGCGTATATCCTACGCTAGCCAATTCAACTGGAAATTTGTGTCAATGATGAAAATCAAAATTGCACTGCAGAATTATAAGTAAAAATACCAATAACACATTTAGTGACTATTGTAGTTTCAATTATTAAACATTTACCTACCTCAACAAGTTTTACGACCAGGTTAACAATTCCTTTCTGTAAAAAAGAAAAATAAGTCAAGGGACAAGTTTCTGCTTGGACTTGCCAGATGAAGTTGAGTTGTTGATAAACATAAATATTATGTAAATCTAAAACAAAATGCAAGTTTTAGGGCATGAGCTAACTATCTACATTACTGTAAATGTTTATTTAGACATATTTAAATACCGTGACGAGCAACTCTACAGTAGCAATCAATGTACGTTATGAGTTTACGATGGGAAACTTAGACTATCATTGAAACAATTATACTAGTCTATGAGGTGAGAGCTAAATTTCTTAATAATAAATACATGTCAAAACGAATGAAGCCCTTCCTGGTTTAAAAGACAAAAGAATATTATCAATTATGCTCTGTATGTTTCTTAGGATTAACATCTTGTATGCAGGCCATATGGAAAACAACGCACATGTTTATTTATATTGTCAGGGTTTACGCGATGTGGTGGCTGTGCTGGTCAAACTTCTGGAAGTACCACGAGGCAATAAACATACCAGTAAACAAACATTTAATAACAAAAGCGATATTGAAAAGTTTAGGCTTCCTTTTATAATCCACACAATTCTAGATTTAGGTACATCAGCACAATAAAGTAAGTATAACTCATGAGACTTTTTTATGCTGTCTTACAAAGTGTAGACCTTAGTGTCCTAATTTTGCTTTGAATGAATTTTATGTATGCAAAACGCAGGAGTAATATCTGTCCAACTTCAGAAGATGTTTAGAACCTATTTGATCATTGTAAAACAAGCTATATTTAAAATTTTATTTTAGGATCTAACCAGGACTGCTTTTTGTCCCAACTTGGGTACGTAATATGATGTCTTAATGATGCCTTTTCAAATCCAGAATTAAAGCATAAAAAGCACTTCAAATTTCAAATAGTGTAGCTCCAGCTACAAATATTTAAAATTATAATGAACTGTTCATGATTTCTTATGCAAAACTGTCTGATGTAAAACACAAAGTGTACTCACGCTGTCCTTAATACATAGGTTACCGGCATCTCCAACACACTGCGTTAAGGTAGAAACCAAACAAAACACGCATGAAAAGGTATACTCAATCAAATGTGTAATAATTCAGCATTCACTACCAACTTGACCAGGTGCACATGTCTATACTTCAATCACGAGGGATAAAGCAATTGGGATTTATTAGAAAGCTAGAGCACTTTTGCAGAAAACTGAAGTACGAGAGGCCTACTTTACCCTTCTGCTGAAATTGAGCAGGATGTAGCGTAAACCGCTTTTATCTATTTCAGAAAACGGGTCACGTATTGCCTCATGAAATAGAAAATACAATGAAGTAGAATATCGCTTAGTCACGTGATATAGTAGGCACGAGTTTCGCTGACCCACGAAAGTAAATCCTCTTGGTGTGTAGAGTCAGACAACTCACAAAATACCTTATTCACGCAAACACAAAAATTTATAGTTGATAGTTAGTCGTCAGTGTAATTTCTGTCTCCTGTTATCCATGAAAGGCGTCTTGAAATCCTCATTGACATAGCCGAGCCAGCTGAAAAATCGATCAAGGATCACGTGACTCCGCAGATGACGTAACTTTTGCTCGTTGTTCCTCCTCGCTTCCTCTTCTGCCGTTGACAGGGCAATAGGAGCGGTTCTACTCAAATTTGTAACTTTCGACCTTAAAAAAAAATTTCTGGACATTAATATAGGTTTTGTATATCAGGGTTTCATCAAATTTATTTGAATTCAAAACTTTCAGGCACATTGAAGCCACCTTTGTCTCTGCATAATGGGAAGAAGAGATTATAACTAAACATTGCTATTTACGCGCATCCTGATAATAATAATAATAACAATAATATTTTATTTCCATCACACTCGATGGCGGCGACCAAGGAAAAAGCTGCATACACAGCTTGACGAGCCCTTGGCCGCCTACAGTGCACGGCGACGGAACACAACAGGAAAAACAAAAAATACACAATAAAAAACACATACATACACACAGAGGCTTGCAACACGAAAAATTTCACCATGGCAGATAAAGCAATATAATCAAATACGAGAACAGTGATTTTAACTAGTTATCATGACCACCATAATTTATAATGAACGGATTTCCTATTGACATTTTATTCCAGTCCAAGTTTTTCGACTCGTAAAGATTTAGTAAATTAGGAATATTGTGCCTCAGCATTTGAGTGCCATATATTTGTGCTTGCCAGTGACCACTCCCCAACATTTGGAAGTAGGTAACGGGAAAAAGAAATTTCCGTATAACGTTTTCCCCCGCTACGCTCTCGTAACAAAGACGCACATACCTCGCATGTGCGCCATCAGCATTGTCTTCAAACTTCCGATCTTTGTCGTGGGTTGATGAGAGTATTGCAGGAAAGCGGCATTTATTTAACAACAGTGCGTTAATCATATACGAATGATTGAACAAAATTGATAGTCTTACCCACATTATATTTTTATTAAATGCAATGAACACTTCGTGCTATAGCGTTCCATGCCTACCGGTCACGTCACATGGACTATACTCTGAGCACACCTTAAACGATGCCAAATGCGCCATTTCTGCCTTTGCTGCTCGCAGCGCCCCCAGGTAACCCCAATTTAGACTTTCCATAGTTGAATATTGAAAAAAAAACACAATATAGAAGTTTCGCCGTAAAAGACAAATCACCTGATGAAATAAAAACAACTAATAAATGCCAGCTATCGAAATTGCAAACTTCAGGCGGCCAGATGGAGGAAGTAGACTCGATTTGAATATGCTATGCCTCTGGAGGCTGAATAGACCCGACACCTTCAATAATTCTTGATTGTCCGGGCAGAATATCGAATACCTTAATATGTGTGAAAGAGAAACTACTAAAGCTTCCCACTGAATGAAACTGAGCTCGTCGTAATATTCATATCAGAAACATGAAAGATTTCGTAGGAAACTCACGGCGCCAAGTCCGAGAACATTTTGAAGTGTTCCATTGATGCAGCCGGCTGCGCACCGAAAACAAAATGAAGCGTGATACTTTAGCAAAATAAATATTTGTAACTTTCTAGCTCCAGAACATTTGTCTTTAATCACTGAACAAATCAGAACGGCAGATATCCTTCGATTGTCTCTGCCTCCAGCGCATGCTAGCATACTAGCTTCGATAACGTTTCGGCGTTTGGGGGCATCAATTGTGCAGGCGCAGTTTAAGCACGACGTAAGGCAACGAACCCGTTCCGGAGACCAGGCGTTCTGAAAGAGACGCCATGCCGTCCTTATCCTGCCAGTTATTATAGCTTATGACATAAACCTTCTAAGCACATAAAAGCAAAACTCAACTGGAATATATTTTTCTTGCACAGATCCAATTAGCCGATACAAAAGTAGGACATACTAATATATTAAGGGCAGTCAACCGTCAACTGCCAAAGTTTGAGTATTACCTTAAAATATTTTAAGGCACTTAAAGATAAATATTTAAAAGACGTTAGCTACTGACCTGAACCGTTTTACCCACTCGCCCACACTTTTACACGCGTGCATATAAATGTAACTAATTCTTAAAACCTGTAAAATTTCTAATTTGATTCGAGGAGCAACAGTAATCTTACCGTCAGCAGCCGCTGAAGGTTGCGGGAATAATGAGAAAGGCGCCCAGGAAAATAGAAATAGACCATATTGAGTGGCTTCGGAAATATCTCTCTGTTCTGAACTACAATTTTGTAATTCCCACATGTATAGCACCAGCCTTCCTTACGTAGCAGTCACGTGATGTTTTTTTCAAAGATATTTCAGTACTTATTGGTGGCTCCGTTGGCAACACCTGTTCGAATTACGATTGTTTTAAAAAAAGCGTGCATGATTCCCGTCTGCTGCGAAAACCCTGAATACTTTGTTTTTCCTCCGACCTTCCGCAACACGTGTATGTGTAATTGTACATTGACAAGGTATATGCTGCATTTAAGTATCCGCATAATGGGCGGGTCTATTTAAAACCTGAACAAATGATTCCAATTTTTAGTACTTCATGCAAAACACCATTCTCTAACGATTTTGACTGACGCCAGAGGCAGTAATAAATGCCGAGTGGATCAAGCATGATTCAGAGAGTGCTTTCATGCAGGTACCTTGTGTGTCGACTTCAAAACAGTGAAGGTAAAGTTACACACAGTCTCAGATTATTTTGCTGACTAATGCTTTGCCTTTAAACAGCCTGATATCTACAACCTACTCGGCAACAACCACACTGGTAGCAAGCGATTTTGTAAAACAAACCTGTAAAGTCCGCACCACTTAGATTGTTTGCATGGCGAAGAATATCAACTTTCACCCGTGTACATAGTCCGGGAGGTATGGTAATGTGTAATTGTTATATTATAGCCCTTTTGGTGTTATAAATATATTTTGCAAGTGTACCCAGTGGTGGTTTTTTCTTGCCGTGGTCTAGATCGAAATGCCAGAATTGGGCTTTACTACTGATCGTTCGAACGATATGTAACATCTATGGCTCATTCCTGGAAAATTTATATTTATGTGGCGAACCAGAGAAAAGCCATAGAAAAGCTCAAGAAAACTACTTCGGCATAACAAACCCTATGGATCAAAAGCTTATTGGACCCGAGTTAGAACCCTAGGATTGCCGAGCCTGTGCCAAGTTTGGACTTTTTCTGCATGTTGCCAGGGAAACTCCATTATTTAGTTGGTACCCTTTTTAAACATTACGATATATCTAAAGATAGCTCATTCTCGCTTTCGTTTGTTTTTTTTTTATACTGGTGAATTCTTGTGTGACGCTTTTGCAACACAGCACGGCTACTTACCGGCATTGCCCACTACCCACGGTTTATTTTTTCGGCGCATGTACCTGTTCGAGTGGGAGCATCTGTTGGGACGCCATAACTACAACTGCGTATATCCGAGGACAACGTTTCGTGAAGGTTCTGAAATCAACAGCGCACGTACGTATGTTTGAAAAGCAGAAAATATGAGCAAGCGACCGCAATCGCGTTTTCGCTCACAAGGACGCCATTCTGAAGTCATCACAGGCAGAACGAAAAACACAGCACTTACATGCAATAAAAGCAAGCTTAAAGACAGAGATAACTTATCAATTTGTCTCGTTTAGCCATTTTAAAGGCTAACAATTTTTAAATGGTCATTTTAGACAACATTTGCTTTTTTAACGAAGAAAGTGTGTTCTTAATAACTGGTACGACAACCTATTACTATTAAACGCAAGAGTGATTAAAATTTACAATGAAACTAGCTTTATGTTTTTACTCACATAGCAAACATTTCGTGGAGATAGAGGCCGGAGAAGAAAGAAGAGGTACAGACTGCGTAGCGCGGGGCACTTGGCCCGAAGCACGCACAAGGCGGCTCTTGGTGTCAGTTGTTCGACTCCCTGCCTCCAAACCTCGATCGCAAACTGTGAGATAAATTAGTTTAATCACGCTTTGCGTTGTGTTTACTTTCCTCGGGGACGAGCGGGACATGGCCTGATCGGGATCTGTAAAGCAATCGAACCACTCATGGGCACTTAGACATGGGGCTCGATCAGCCGGTCCTGCTTTCTCTAGTCCCTGGGAGGTCGCACATATCGCTATCCGTGTATATTTTGAACGAACGGCGCACCAAAACACGCTGAAAGTTCGTGTATGAGATGTAACGATGCCAATCGAAACGAGATCGAATCCGACCGGGAACACGGGATGCTTTATACGACAGCGAGGCTCAGCGGGTGTCGGAGGCAGACTTGATGTTAGTTACTTGAAAAATGTAATGGGATTACAATTACAAATTACCGAGCCACAAATGTAATGGAATACCGTTACAATTTACTTTCGCTGAAAATTAACGGATTTCTTTACTCGTTATGTTACAAATTACTTCACGTTACTTTTTACGTGCCCTTATCCAGAAGATCATAAAACAATTTCGATATTTTCAAAAATATTCTGCAACACAACTTTTAATTTTTTATACATCCGTGTTATGGTAGACCTCGTAAAAATAAAATATTGTATTTAAGAGAAAGAGTGTAGGTGCGCTATTTTCACCAGTAAGCTGACAAGATACCGAAAGCTGCAACCCCGCCCGCCATCCCGCTAGCTTACGGCCTCGGGAGTGATCCGTGGAATTGCGCAGACAATGCCAGCGGTACGGTAGTAGGAGGGAGGTCGTAATGTCTTGGTATAGAAATAGCTATTCTTTATAGACTATGACACGCCTAAAAAAATCTTCCAAAGGGCTTGCTACTTTACTCATATTTCGTATGGCTTATCTAACTACGAATGAACATACAAAAAAATCCTAAAACCCAAAAATAAACATGAGAACATGCTTCGGAAAAATGTATTATTACAAGGCACTAACAGCACGTACGCAACACTTTACAGTATTGTTAGAATTCTGACTTGTTCAAATTAAGGTTTTATCGAAAATAATTGTCATTACAAACTCCTCCTTTCCGTCCCAATCCTATGCGTATGTTTGTTGTGCACAGGACTATATAGAAGCTGACTATGGCGTATTCACATTAGCGTGCATTGCTACTGAAAATAAAAAGCCTTCTCCCAAGACAATTATCTTCATTGCCATATTTCCCTACCTTCAAATAACAACACGTGAACAAGTACAAGCTTGCTTGATCGCTTGACCTTTTTTCAGTTACACTGTCCACGTTTTTCCACTCCTTTCGCCGTTTTCTGCCACAGTTTCTTATGCCGCTTTTGTATTTTGTGATGTTTGTTATCGCATATGCTCTAATTGTTTTTTTATTTATAGCTAGAAGACGAGCATGATCTTGCTGGCAATACGCATCTTTATTGGGCACCCTGAATGCGTAACATAATTCGTATCGTTATGCGTCTTCAAACGTTGTTATTAAAATATGTGATTGTAATAGCGAATGCAATTCATCCAAGTGCATCGTAGCTATGTTTCTAGCTTTTCTTAAAGGGCAACTTCAGCTCAATTCCGAAAAATTTAGGCTTACATGTGATTCCATTTCACAAAGCACTACTAAACAGCTCTACGTCTTCGAATTCGCGAAATGTGAAATATTATTTGTGTAATCTTAATTTAAACATCAGCTGATACCGAAACCGAAACTTCGGTTGCGTCAGGCAACATTGGCCTCGTGTTGTCAGAGTCATGGCCACGTCACGTCGAACCACGTGGTCTTGTGACGTTCGTGGGGGCGAGGAACAGGACACGCGACGCGGGCAGGTCGCTTCGGATGGCGTGGACGGTGATGGCCCGGGGAGAGGGGGAAGGGGAGAAGACGAAGAGGAGAGGGGAGCGGAGAAACAGACCGATAAGCGCGCAGGGCAGCGCAAACTAGCGCATCCGCGTTACGGTGATCACGTGGACGCCCTTGAGCCAACACCGGGAGGAGAAACTCATGACGTCATCGTTCAATTTCGCTCTGAGAAGTAAAAACAAACAAAACGCGAGAATGACGTAGTCATGCCTTTGGCGTAGTGGTTCAACGTTGGCCGCTCCAACTCCGTCGCATTGACTGCGCTGACGATTGCGCCTCACGTCGCACGCTAGAGTTGGCAGATTTCGGCGACTTGGCTCATTTGAAAGTTTGCTGGCCAGTTTATTAAATATATAGACGGAATTAGATCGTAATATTTGACATGGGGTCTTCCTATATGATACTGAAGAGGGCTGCATAGTTTTCTAAATATCAAAAATGAAGCGGAGTTGCCCTTTAAGTTATACTGAAACAGTTTTAACATCCAATAACAAGGGGTGGCTTCAAATGTATTCCGAATAAAGGAAATCCTGCATTAACCACCTCACATAAAGAACTCAATTTATGGAATCGTGACCTATGATATCTAAGTTTATTCGATGTTGAGTTATTACCTCAGGCATGTTTTTAATAGTTCGTCCACCCTACATACCTTACATCATCTGAAGGCGAAATATATTCCTTCAGTTTTGAGACTTCGATAGCAGTCGTCATAAAAGCAGTGCGTAAATTAGCACGATGAGAATAGATGTCGTCATTAGCTTTCTTTTCTGAGTTATTCAAGCCATGTAAGCGCACATTGAATAGTACTGTTACTAAAGAACGAGACCCAACTCATTTGTTAAATGCAAACGTACACATGTTTATTTTTATCTTAAGGATGCGTTTCAAAATGTCGAACATTTAACCTCATGATCGTTCCCGAAGAATGTTGACCTTCAGTTGTCTTTACAGACCTGGAGAAAGTGAAAAAGCATATTTGGCAGGATTAGTAAAATGCACAATACGTTGTGGTCTGGTTCTAAACGATCAACCTGATTGTGTTGTTAAACACTGTTTTACTTCTATTCGCGGAGGGTACAACTGACACGTAGTTACTATTAAGTAATCAGGAATTTAAGAAAAGCATTTTAAAGTCTAATTTATTGACATGAACATGCACTGGAAGCTATGAACTGTTAGCAGGTTTAGAACACATTTGGCTTAGAATTCAACTGAAGCATTTCGAAATAAGACAAACTAACGCGAGTAACATTAGTGAATATCCCACATCCTGTCCATCATGGGAATCTTAAGCAATGAGTAGTGCACTGCGTTTGTAGCGTGCAGTGTAAGGATAACACGAAATTATTATATACACTGTCATGAATGAGGGTTGTGAAGATTCATACTTTAACCCTTCATTTTCACTTAACATGTCTGATTAGGACAACGTGATCGCTCCTGGAACGCCTAATGGTTGTCTAAATTTTTTTAGAGTTAGTCAAATTATTTTTTGTTACGTGCCGTGTTATATTTACGCACCTTTTTTGCAGAATGACAAGTTTCACACAATAGAAAGGCTCAGAAGGAATTATGGTAAAAACCCCTTTTCTACCATAAAATAAAATCACGTATTTTGTTTTATAATTTATCCAGTGTTTCATGCAGTATAAACATGCAGTGTTTTAAAACAATTACGTATCACTATTCCTTTTCAGCTCATGCTGCAAATATTTTGATATTTTAGAATTACACAAGATGTGCTTGCAACATACATTCCGTTTGTTGCTAGAAAGAATTACATTTTCGTATGAGCACTTTTTAAATCTTTCTCATAGTTTGGCATAGGGTGGCTAGTGAATGCGTTGATAATATAATTAAAATAAATTACACATTGTTCCAACAAGAGTCCTGATGAAGAGGACAAGCGGCGAGAACATCGAGCCCATTCTTCCGAGCGTCGTGAGGAGGTAATTAATCAAAGTGCAGGTTAACTGATTTCCAAGACCACTGATGCTTGAATTGGTGATTCCTTGAACCAGGCACTGGAACGAGTGAGCATGATAAATATTCGCGCACAAAGAGGCAAGAACAAAAGAGGGAGGAACACAGAACACGAACAGGCACGTGTACAAGTGAAAGGAGTAAGACACACAACATGCTTAAATTCTATTATTCAGTGAACGGTTATTTCCCTTGATTTATGCCATGAAGAAATAACGGAATAAAGTACTATAGAACAAATTACCTGCGTTTACCGCACACTCAGTAATTTATATAAAAATATCTGCATAAACGACACAAAAAAACAGAATGTTTTGGACACTTTTCATAAGTTATCCTTTTCTTATCTGTTAATGGTTGGTTAGTTATTGACTATAATAGGCTCATTGTCGACACATTTATGTTTCACTAGGCAACAGTTCAAATTCAGTCAAAAGGGCTTTTTACGTTTCAGTGCAGAGCTGTTCACTGTATTTTCTAAGTGGCAACTCTCAGACCCTTTCAAGCTACTTTAAGAGTGCGTTCATGCCGGGTTGCATTGCAATCATAAATGTTAATTTAACACGTTACGAGGTTTCATAAAGTTCTCCCTTTCTCTATTATTCTGTTCTTCGTGAAAAAAAAGTTCAAGTTGTAATTTATTTATATGTCGACCCCCTAGATTTTCTTACGCGTGACAATTTCACAGGGCACAAGTAAAGTGCGCTACTTTGCAACACCAGGTGGCGGTCTCAGGAGTCTGTTATAATGCCTTGTCTGTCACGCACAGTCAAGCGTAGAATGGAACGTATCGTATTTCTTTTTGTCTTATGTAAACCGCTGGTTCTCGTCACAGCTGCATAAAGATTAGAGGATATATTTAAAAAATATATATATCTCATGCGAAAAATAGTTATCCCATTTTAATATTATGACAGCTATAAATTACATGCTTGAACCGGCCGTTGAATATTGAACATACGTTTGTACCGACAGGCGTTCCGTATTTCCTCGAGTAATACACCTGCTTTTTATTAATAAAGTCGCCTTGCCCACTTTCCCTTGGAGCCCATGTTCTGACCAAGGTTCCGTCCTACTTATTCGTTCATAGTATCAACTATAGTCACCAATAGTGTAAAAAAAGCAGGCAGGGCTTATTAACGCGATAACATCTAGGAGCTCGTGTCGCAGAAACTCGTCGGCGTCGGCGTCGGCGTCGGTGGCACCGAAAAATCCCATAATGAAACGCGCGCAGCCAAGTGTGACGTCACACGTGGCTGCAAAGTCATGACAATATCGACCTGCTAAATATGGCGGGAAAAGTTTCCGACAAATTTAGCGGAAAATTTTCCCGCCAAGTTTGCAAGAAAATTTTAGCACCAAATTTAGCAGAAAATTTTCCTGCCAAATTTAGCGGAAAATTGTTCGCGAAATTTAGCAGGTCAAAGGGTCATGACGTCACCGCCACGTGTGACTTCACGCGTCATGTGACGTCACGTGACACGTGACGCTACCGACGATACCACGCACACGCGCTTGCACGGCTTGGAAGCGAGCGCGGGTTTGTTTGAGAAGGCTTTGCGAACGGGGCCCGATAAGGCTGTCGCGTTCCACTCTTAAAGGCGAAGCTTAAGCGTCCCCGAATTTTAATTTATTGCTCGACCTTCTTTATACGGGTTTCATTCTTTGGTGTTCTTATCAACTAATGCCATAATCCTATTGAATACGGAACGATAATAAGAGGCTCGAGACTTGACATACCCGGCATCTTACGGGAAAGAGATGGCGACCGTGAGAGGAAATGCTTTTTGCGCAAAACGCTTTTTTGTCATATTGAATGGGTTAAAACAGCGCAAAAAGACGAAGGACCAGTAAAATGAAACACACAGAGACAGCGCTGTTTCGGTGTTTCCTTTTACTGGTCCTTCGTCTTTTGCGCTGTTTTAACCCATTCAATATGACCATCAACCAACTCGCCCAACTTTACACCTTGACGCATTTTTGCCCTAAATCGTTTCGACTCTGTATTTTTTTTTTACATTTATTACGTAGCACGCGATTACTAGCTGTGTGTTTGCTATGCGTGAAGTGGACGGAAAGGGTGCCTATTACTTCACTAAATACCGTAAATGTTTATTTTTGTTTTTGTTTTTCTTTTGCGGGTGATTTTGTTTTATCCGTTGGTAGACAATACGGAGCGCAAGTTTAGCTTCTTCTTGCGCAGGGGTAGAGGTGACATCAAAATGCCGAGCTCTGATTGGCTCTGATTAGAAATATTGCGGGTAGACCTGAATGCTAGCTGCCTTGATGTCTACCCAGTGTCGTTCCAATCAGAGTTCGGCGTTCTGACGTCACCGGAACCCCGGCGCAAAAAGCAGACGAACTTGAGCTACACGTGAGATTCACGAATAAAGAAAGAAGGTACTGTGTTACAAGCGTTGTGGTACACGCCTGATTCTAGTCTGTTGAACGTACAACATAACTTATAACCCTGGGATCTGGCAAGCATTATAGCCCACACAAAGAAGAAGGGTTACACTTAGTGTTTTCATTCAGCTCACTCGCATACTTAATTTGGATTTCATTGTTTGACGAAATCCAGCTACAAAACCTTTGCTCCGCCCCCTCCCCTCTGACCATGCCTAAATTTTGAATTAAGAAACTGATCACGTGTAGTTGTTTTTATAGTTGTAGCAACCCTCAAATTTTGTTTTCGGGAGAGTATTTTTCAGTTGAACGCTCTTAAAAATAGTCGCTTACCGTAACAGCTGCGATATCGCTCTGAACCATGCTTGGCTGTGGGTTGTAATGAGAAAAAAGCGCTGAAATCAGTACAAGATCGGAAGAGTTTCAAAACCACATTTATGAAGTATAAAATCTTACCGTAGCGGGTGATCCGGCAGTGCAAGCCGTTGCTACAGTGCTGGCACACTGGAAGTCAAATGAATGGGTAACATTAATAATTACGAACGTTTGATAAACACAAAGCTGCATGATATACTCTGCATTTGGCCGGAACAATCAACTAACGGATTATGAATAGCAATTTATAATATATAGAACATACAATAACATCAGAAGAAATTAAACCATATTTTTATGAAGAATTGAGGCCGGCAGCTAAAATATAAAACTTGTCTAAATCCTTTGAATATACTAAGTGTCCCAGATACCTCGCACCAAACCTTTAAGAAACGGAGCGCTCGGCGAGTATGAAACCAACTGCATGCTTTTAGCAAGCATCTCATGAACGTGCGCGAATTTTCATAGTATGCCTAGTTATTCAATTGATTAAAACTAACTAGCTAACCTCATAAATATTCAGTTCAGAATCAAAGTGAATGG
This sequence comes from Ixodes ricinus, assembly GCA_037355805.1. Taxonomy (NCBI): domain Eukaryota; kingdom Metazoa; phylum Arthropoda; class Arachnida; order Ixodida; family Ixodidae; genus Ixodes; species Ixodes ricinus. The sequence goes on from JAZHYW010066669.1 coordinate 111,124, forward strand.
CAAAGTTGAATACCGTATTAAGAAACACGAAGTTAAGGTGTTCGCTGCGTGATACGCTTTGCGAACTTCTTTGTTTATCAGAAAAAAAAGAAGAAAAAAAAGCCCGGGAAATATACAAAAATTCCGCTTGTTCCGCTTGAAAACGTGCGAGCACGTTGCGCTTGCAGCGCTCTCAGACGTGCTCTAAAGGAACGAGCTCGACTGACTCGCTGTCCGAGACAGGACTTTGTGGCAGCCGGTGCTCGAACGTCTATCTTCGTGGCCCTGCACCAACGAAAAAGCCCTGTCTCGGACAGCGCCACAATGATGAGCTGGACTTCGTCACTTCAGAAGACGTCTGTGAGGACCGCACGTGCGACGCGCGGGTGCGTTGTCACACGCTCGTCTTTTCAGTATTTCGCGGGTTTATTGTTTAGTCTAAAAAAATGCGCGCAAACCTTATATCACGTAACAAAAACCTTCATTGGGCGTTTCCCGATTCTCCCTACAACGTTCCACTTACATCGCAGCCCTTAAACGAATAATTTAAATGTTGGCTAATTAGTTTGAAATTCTTAAATAACTAGGTAGCGCTAAAAAGTCGAGCACCGTTTATAAACACACAGTTAGTTTTCACTCCGACAAAGTGCTTCGTATTTGTTTTGCAAGTTTGGTGCAAGTTAATTGGGACACCCTGGATATGAATAAGGTGGAAAGTCGCGCACGTTTGTAAAATTCTAACAACATGCAGTTCGTTTCACTTTCGCAGAGCGCTTCATTTTTCTTTAAGTTTGATGCAAGTTATCTGGGAACCCCTGGATACTGACAACTGCAATACATAACGAATATATCTTAAATACTGGAATCTACCTATAACAAACATACAAATAAACCACCATATATACGTAGACAGCAATGAAAGAGATTCTTGTAAATAATTTGCTGTCACTGTATATTCTCTAGAGAGCTATGTTGCTTTAAGTATGGAAGCGTAAACACGTGACGTAACAAATGAATTATTCTCAAAGAAAACAGAAGACATTCACATTAACTTAGCCTCGAATGATTCTGGTTCATGATAGAAAGTATCCGTAGATCGTTCCGATGACACCGATAACGATACCCGATATTCTCAGCCACCGCCTTTGAGCATGCATCGCATCGTAATCGGGGGTACGATCTACTAAAATATCTAATATTTAGGATCCTGTTCTTACCTTTGCGATGTTAAGAGCACTGGGCAGGCTGATAGTGATTTGACCGTTACACAGAGTGTCGTTTCCGACGGTGATATTGGTGCATTTCAGAACGTTTGCGAGGGATGCTGATATGTTGAAAGGGGTCCCTCCAGCAGATCCTCCGGCAGATCCTCCTGTGCCTCCAACGGTGTTGTTCAGGGCAGTGCATCCCTGAAAGAGGACACTGGACAGAGTGCCTGCACATAATTGTCCCAATGTTACTCAAGTATAAATTAAAGAATGAAACACGGACTCTAAATAAGGAATTAAAGAAAATACGTAATTGAGGACGGAGCTAGAAAATAAAATAACGAGCTGCTCATATCAAAGTATAGCCTAGGCATTAGTAGAAAGTGTTTATATGAGCCTCCAAACCGTCATCTAGTATTAGTTTCTATTTCGGTAAATATAGTTTGATACTAAATTATAAATTTAATTTCAACGTACAGAAATTTCCAATCAGCTGAGCACTAGATTATTCAGGAAAAATCTTTAAAACAAAGAGTCTATGGAAGGTGTAAACTATACACGACATACTGTGTAGTTTGTCTCAGGGTAAAATAAGATGATTGAATCATTGCCAGTGATTGCATGTTTTGAGAAACATCACATCAAGTGCTCCTATTTCTAAATTATGAAGCGTAATATTTATTTTCTTCTTTATTAGTGAGATGACGGTTTCTCGCTCCTAATCGTACAAATTCTGCAGCCGTATCAAAATGTACATTTACAATATCATTGCTTGGCCTCGGGTATATATAAACAAAAAAATCAACTCATACTTGAAATACTAATGTTTTCAAGCGGAGAGTCATCAACTGAACAAGAAAGTAATGGTACTCGCATCCTGGACGGGGTCATAAATAAGGTTATTCTTTTCGTAAGAGAAACAATAATAATCACTATCTTTATTTTTCACATTCACCGTCTGCAAAGATGACCTTAAGTATGATGCAACCAAATCATCACGTAAAATAATAAAGCGATTGTAAAATCAGCATATATCTGATCATGATATAAGTATAAAAAAAAATATAGAGTGAAACATTTCAGTGACGAAACAGTTGCCCGATATTTGCACATTTTAAGATTATAGGGTATGATATGTGTTCTTTTTCAAATTTCGTGTGCGCAAAAAGATGCAACCTTTTATGTAGTAAATTTTGTAAACATCATCCTCGAAGGTATTTGTATCGCCAAAGACAAACCAACCGCCGACACCATAACCCCTATGCACTTACCAAATCCTGCCCTGTTCAGGAGAAAAGTGGCAAGCGGCTGGATGAGCGCCAGTTGGGATCCCAGACTCAGAGATGAGATGCTTTGAAGAGTGCACTAGATGTATCAAAACAGGCAAAATTAATACAAGAAGGTTATAATTCGGTACTCGTGATCTATAACACTGCGAGAGGATTCGTAAGGAAAACATTGACTTACTGGCTTTTCTTCTCTCTCTTTTTACTTGGTTTTATATTTTGATTATGTACATACACGCAATCATGTTTCGTTCTTTTTTTCTATTTTTTACTTTTTCTTTAAGTTTTTTCAAATATATAATGGTGCCACTTGATCGCTGGCTAACCCTTTATTACCAAGGGGTCCCTTCAACAGTTTTCTTTGAAACTCGTTGGGACCCCCGTCTGAATAAGTGTAATTAACTAACATCTTGTTTACAAATCAAAACACATTTTGACTTCACTTGACTTGAAAAACATTCCTGCACAGCAGCGAACCGTGTGACTTTTTGGTGTTTAGATCACTCTTTGTTATAACACATTTTATCACTGCAGAGACTATTATACATCTGCCAAAAACAAGTCTCAATTTCTTATTACATTTCTAAAGTTTCCTATAAAATTCTAGCGTTGAAATTATTTGCACATCAATGTCCGAAATTATTGGTGTATTGGATATTTTATTTATTCAAGCCTGCAGATTCCCGGCACGTCAATTATGGTGTTATAACATAATACATATTTTTATGATTACGTCTTGACGTAATCATTGACAGGTTTTTATAATATAAAATTGCGAGATGTTAAAAGAAATTCAGTATAACTTTCCAAAGGCCACTTTTATCTTGATTTATTCAAAATTTGTATCTCATTCATGGCTTGCACGTTTTATCAGGTAAATATAATAACGTTCTTATTGTGTAACGGAAAATTATATTCTATTATTCTATTTCAGGCTTACCCGAAGAAGGTTCTGTACTCCAGTTACCGCGGCGGTCTGTTGGGTAAAGTTACAAAATTAGCAATCATTCATTTGCAAGAGCGATATCTGGGATCCATATCTATTTTCTGAATGAGCGAAATGCTTTCATAAAATTAAAGAAGAACTTCCTGCAGCACGGTTTGGTGAGGATAATTACATTACTTCACTTTATACTGCCATGCCATTCGATGCTTTTATACATGTGGCACAGCCTGATAGCTACCAGAGAACAAATATGTATCATAGGTCCTCACTGTCCCCCGGCAACTCAAACGGTTTGAAGTGTTAGCTATCCTTTTAAACCAAGCCAACTTATTTGAACTTTCTTAGCTAAAACTGCAAACAGCGTGCGTAGTCTGATCACTAATAAAACCAATCCGTTCCTTACATCCCAGTATCTCACGTTTTCTTTGGGCAGAAGTAAAATTACTCTGTTCTACTTACACTAGGCGAGATTTTAAATGGGAACTAGGCAAAATAAAACCCTTAAGAAAATTGTAGGTATTCGTTTTTTGCCTGTCTGCGTGATTTTTTACAGCACTGCAGGCCTTTTTCTACCAACGAGGAATCGATTGCAGTGGAGATACAAGAAAATAAGCAGTACCTTCTCATAAGGCGCATGAATCCTGATTAAGTATCTTAAACTCGTGGCAACATTTCAACTGATACACTGGAAAGGTGAGCACAGTGTACCTCAGACTTACTGGCCTAACGTGTGGTTCTTAAAACAGATTTGCCTTTTGCGCTGCCGAGATTACAATAAAGCCTGGCATAGGAGCCTACAACCGCGTGAAAGTAATAAAATAATCCAAAAATGTTTTCTTTTTTTTTTGCTGATGGGAATAAAAGCTGTAAATACGGTAGAATGAACAAAGACGTGTAAAGACATTTGTCGTCTCTATTCTAGGGCATTCCCTTGTTTATCTCTATGATGCTTACCGCTTTTGATTTCGTGGTTTAAAGCCGAAACGCAATTTTAGGTATTTTTATGCCAGATTTAGCAGGGCATTGTGTAGACTTTGCAAACGCAGCAGAAGGAAGGTCAGAAGAAGATGACGTGTTCTTTAAGTTCAGCTATTGCCACAGAGGGTGCACCGAAACATTATCTTAAATCATTCAAAATCAGTCACGTCTTGCTTTATTGATCTCTGATATAGTACGGGATGAATATATCAAGTTTTCTTCAATGCAATCGGATTTTATCTTTCAGTGGTTTTGTTTACTAAAGACAATCTTATCACCAGGTTCACTGGCGTAGCATCATAGGAATATGGTAAGAATATTAAAAAATGGTACGTACATTGCCTCCGGTACAGAAGTCTCCAGCGCTTCCCAGGCACTGCGTTTAATAAACAAAAAGCAATTAAAAGCATTCTACGTATTACGAATTAAAAACCTATATGAGCGTGGGAACGTTTTTATAAAAATGTAATAGGTGCTTCACTAATTGCCCGTGAAAAGTTACAGTGTAAAAACGACTATCGCACGCAAATAATATTGATGCCGTGTTAGACAGTGATTGAGCCTATTTATGAAGCACAAAATCATTTAGAAAAATTTATCTTTTATTACTTTTGTTGCATATCGTTTGTAATTAGTTCAAAGTATAGTTATAATCATACACTTGTTGCGTATCATCGTAAACTACGAAATTGGTTGATTTTAGGAAGATTTAAAGCGCATGTTACGGTTTTCTTCTGGGTGACAAGAATGCATTAAACGTCGAAGCGTCAGTGCGCTTTCTCCGTTCCTTATCATCAATATTTGTGACCCGCCAACCTTGCGCCTGTAGCACAGTTGCTAACGTTTTCGCACCAGCTCGCTTCCCACGCGGCCAGTCTTCCTAAAATTGACTGATTTACTTTTTAGAGCGCTGCTCTTCGGCGCCCGTTTCCGGCTTGAGTGGCGTCGCCGTCGACGTCGGCGTCGCCGCCCCGCCGCCGCCGGCGTAACCGCGCTTTGCATTATGGGACGTTTCCCATAATGACGTCCCACGTGACGTCACGTATGACGTCACACGGGTCACGAGTGACGTCACGAGGGTCACGAGGGTCGTCACGCCGCTTAAATATACCGGAAAAAATTCCCCCGCTAACTTTAGCGGGGAATTTGTTCCGCTAATTTTAGCGGGAAATTTGGTGAAACTTTCCCGCTAAATGGGGAAGACGAGGAGGGGGGTGCGGAGGGGGAGGAGGGGCATATTCTCCCCTCCGTGCCCTCCCCTCCTCCTCCTCAAGAGCTGCACTCTAATTCGGCATTACAGATTATTGTAAACGTCTCTCATATTTTTTATTTCGTTGCCACGCAACTAGTTTATAATTAAAACGTTATATGTAATATTACCAATAAATAGGTGAATCGTGCAAACTGGTAAATTGGTTCATTATCTGAAACGCGGTGTACCGACTAAAAAGGTTCCATGTCGGTGACTGATATGGCATCAACGCTTCTCTGTGCAACGGATAGGTTTCGCTCAAAACCTTTGTCCGGTGCATCGTGAAACTCATGTCTATGCTTAGAAAGTATTTATTTCAAATGTGAAAGACTCCTGCATGAAACTTTTTTTGCCATTTTTTACGGCTTAACTTCTCAGTTCTTTAAGTTAACATATCAAATATTCTCACGCTAGTTAAGAACATCATTTCATGCTTCGGCAGCACAGTAAAATTAAACTATCTCGACATATTAACCTTACTAAATATTAACTAGAGTTTATATTATCTTTTTTTTTCTTGGTCATTATATCGATGAAATAGGGAATTGCCAAAATTACATCGAAATGGCATCCGCCGGTACAAAAATAAAAAAAAAGATCAGGAAGTGCGTTTACGTCTATTCTTTTTTTTTAAATGGGCGTTGAAACAATTTTTTTACTTTGCGCGAATACCGCTTAGAACGAATCATTGATGTTTAGGACAAATAACACAAGCGTTCAATTTTCTCCCACCTCAAAAAATCGTCGCAGAAAAACTCTAAAAACAACGAGCAGCGTTCACCCCCTCAACTCGCAGCCAGAACAAGCTGCGCCACGTGATCCGGAGCCGATTATATGCAACCAATGTTGGTCATAGCTACTCGCTAAGGTTGGCTCAGCACGAGACACGCACTGAGTTCCAGACATGGTTAGGGTTCGGGTATTGTCGTCATTGTCAGCCATTGGACACGGGCAGGTACCCGAATGCCTGTCCAGCTATCGATTATCACGAGTCCGAATCGAATGCTCACGCAATGCTCGGGGTCCAATCTCTGAGCCGCATTCAAATACCGTCCCTGGAGGATACTGGGACCCCCACGCTACGGCATCAAGCTTCGCGAAGGAGAGACGGAAAGAAAACGCTCGCTTGTATCCTCCAAGTCACACCCCAACAAAGAGGTTTCTTGGTCAATGGCGTTGCGTGCGAGCATACTTCGGTCCAACTAGTCCCAGGAAATTCGTGTAAAGTGAAAAACGTTACAATTCACAAAAAGGAATGATAAAAACTTAATGTTGCTTGGCGCATTTACTTTTATTTTTAATCATCACACTTACTGTACCCGCCAAAACCTTTTGAGCTAGTTTGTATATCTCTAACACCCGGTTCAGTTTGCCCCTCTACCGTTTTCATAACTGTTTTTGTTTATATATATATATATATAATTCCTCTTATCCGAAGCAAACGCTTCTGACGTTATAAAAAGAAAACACCTGTTTTATATATGGAATTCTATTTTACGAGGTATCCTGAAAACGGTGTTGTTTTGAAATAGCTTTCGCAAATAAATTGCGTCTTCACTAGGCGCCAATCCAAAACGCGGGTTGGGCTCAGGGCATACGGTAGTGTGGCGACACTTTTTTGTTCATTTTTGAATAGGCAAAGGTGATGCTTAGCTTATGCTTAAACTCGCTATTATAAAAAAGTATTTTACGGAAAGTCGGCTAAATGTTTTTCTGCAAAGACTACGCACAAGGCAGAAAAAAAACGCAGGTTGACGTCGCATTTGCTTTCTGTCAGGGGCATTTACGAAACAAAACTAATAAGGTTCGCATTAATTTGGTTATGTAATATCTTATCAATAACTTGCATTTTATAAGATTAGAATTATGGTGACAGTTAGAAAAGTGATGTACATGGTGGAATATCAATGTATCAGCGCTTTGTCCTCGGGGAACAGGACCACTGGCGCAGATATACGTCTTGGCAGAAAACCAAATCTTAAAAATCGCGTCCAAAGTGAGTGTTATTTTTTGTTGTTGTTTACTGAAACTCCGCAGAAGGCTGTTGAGCGTGCCTTACATTTTTTTTTGTAAACTGAGTTGATACATTCATTTGCTTTCAATAATGCCAATAAACCATTCAAACCGTACTTTTACATTGGAATGTTAAAGAGTTGATTACCCAAAAGTAATTAATAACCAAATTATACCGAACATATTTTTTATGAATCAAAAACCAATTTCAAAAACTCTGTATCAAAAACCAATACGACATAAGCATTTTTTCTGTGCGATCGGTACTTTTCATAATCACAATATGGCCGACGTTTTGTGACACCCTGTACAGCTTCGTGCTCAAAGTTTATGATTTTTTTTTCTCGACGTAAAATTAAATTTTACAGCGTAATAAGGTTGCGTCGCGCTAATATTTATCTACAGTCATTCCCTGCAAAACTAGTTTAGAAATTTACATTCAAACCTAAATAAAAGAAACCTAAATAAACTTACTTTTCCAATTAATCTTATTCTAGTGCGAGAACAGGCAAGTGTTTTCACCACGTTTTATTCCTAGCTAACGCAGTTAACTTTCATTATAAAAATCTTGTCTTTAAAGAGCACATCCTCGAATTCATGTGTATCCCGGAGACATACAATACATGTTTCCTACTTACTTTACCAATTCCATTCACATCAAAAAGCGAGATGTTGACGCAGGATGCTGCAACAAAATAAAAATTATCAATCGACGTTTTTGAGAAGAATCATAAGCAATCCCAGAACCACAAAGTTCCGTATACAGTGGTCAATGTTCTTTATCTAGTTCACTAATAACTATTAGCTTAAACTAATTATCCCTAACATTTTCATCATTTAGTCACCGTGAGCTGTTCATAATTCAGTGTTTCGCGTAGAAGCACTGAAATAGGGATGTGTATTTATCACCACGTTATTATTATAGTTGCAGATAGAACTTTCTGAGAGCTACAGCTTTTACTTAAAACATTAACATTTAATATTAATTAAACTAATTTAAAGCTTTGATATCAATACAATATTCTTTCACAGACGTTAAGCTTTCATTTGGCCTGCTCATTACAACTAGTGCCTCTCGAAAATTTAGATTCGATAGCATAAAAGTAATAACAAGTTATTAAACCATCTCGAATATCATGAAACTATATTAAAATGTTATGTCCGTTATAAGTTCAAACGGGGAGAAATATAAACCATATTTTCACAAGAGATATGAACAGTAAAAGCTATTTCACTTTGACAGCACAATATGATATTCTTGTACGATTTCTAATCCGCAGAGGCACCAATGTTATTTGTCCAAATATGACAACATTATCAGTGAAAATGTAGGACGCATAAAGTAGACAATGTCAGACTTTTGGCACATGAATGCTGAACATTCCGCTTGAAATACTTACATGCAAAGGCAGGAGCTCCGACGACCAGGAGCACGCAGATGCCGGTGAAAAGACAACTGGAAACTTTCATCGTGGTGGGTTCTGGTTTGAACTTGACAAGTAAGGTAATTCGACAGGTATCATGGACCCTTATATACACCTCGTTTACCTAAAAGTGATATCGTATGTGTCATCCTGAACGTCACAAAATTGTTTACGAGCTGTCATGTTGCAACCCGGACGCGGATCTTCTATGTTTTGGTACTGGAAAACATCCGCCTTGTCCGGCGAAATTGTCAGGCAACAGTGGCACGTTACTACGCACGTCAATATTGTTTTCGCAATGTTGGTACTTTCGAAGGAGGCCATAACTTATGGTGGGATCGAGTTGAAATGTTACAATAACCAAACAGTTCGTAATGTTCTTTTGAACAACTTTCACATTGTAACGTCGTACGAATGGTCATGGCGATTTGTTTCGGTACTGTCTATAATCACATAAGAGATAATTTCTTTGTGCCTTGATATGCACCTTAGGGAAGTATTTTCTTTTGTTCGACTTCGTGTCAGTGTAAAGTTTTAATGAGGACCTTATTTATTTTGACACGTAAGTTTTACATTAATAAACTTACCAGAGTATCTGACAGTAAATTTTCGAAATAGTCCGTATTTTGGCCCAAATTGTTAGTGCCATATTTTAATATGTTTAGATAAGGAACCTGCTTGAATAAAGGCGTGACATCGCGTTGTTTTTAAGTGCAGACGTAAAGTATATTGTCGGTATGAGCAAAATAGTTTTATTTGTTATAATCATCATTATTATTTGCAATAAAAATATATCATTGTGAGTCAAAATAAAAGTCAAGTCGAGGAGTGGGTAACAATGAAGCGGAAATATATGCTATTTCTTATCAAATTTTAACTGAAGAACTATTCTCCCATTTACCTAAAACCTGCTTTGCAAAAATTATCTATGCACTATCATTTGCGGCGAAAGAGAAGACTACATTCAGGAAGATAGCTTTACGGGAAATTTATTTATTCAAATTACGAGCATATATTTTCTTGCTTTCGTATTTGATCACAGTTTTTGCTGAGAGATGTTATATCACTCATCGCTATATTTACGGCAGTGGTTCGAAGCACCAAATACTTTTTCAGAAGCGTCTTGAAAAACAAACAATCCTAAACTCGTTTTGATCGTTACAGATTTGCTAAGATCAACTTCAGTTGGGTATTTCGGTGATTCATAAACTTAGACGACGTGAGCTCTCAAATTATCTTAACCGAACGAAGATTAACCTTTCTTCTCCATGCGACTTGTACGTAAAAATCAAATTTGCGGATTATAAGAGAGGTTACATTAGCGCGTACCTGCAAAACTTGTCAGATCAGCTTTCTAAAATACAAAAAATGAGTTTACCGCCAGCTGCCGTAGCGTTATTTTGTGTGTGTGTGAGTGTGTGTGTTGCAACCTTGCTAACAAATATCAGTAACGCATTTATTAACTTGTTGTTAATTTTTCTCAACCCACCGAATGCATGGAGCCAGGGTTTCTCGTTTGCGTTGTCACAAGAGCGGAACATGTGCAGTACCTCTTGTTGACGTGGCCCTACGGGGGAGTAGAATTTATAGTTCCAGGAAAACCGCCAATTGGCGATAAGGGCTCAGCGCATTATTTGTGTTATGGATAAAAATAACGCTTCCAGTAGTGCGTCTAAAAAATTATTTACGGCGAAAAAAATACAATTGCGTACTTGGCATTGTTGCATGCTTTCTTTCATTGCATCGGCCGCAGATCTACAGGGTTTGAGAGCAAAAAAAAAAAAAACCGAATCGCGCCCGCGTTAAAAGACAAAAAATAAATTAACTACGCATTATAGAAAGTTGCTACCCTTTCTTAACATGATGCTAGCTTGGGTGACAGAATGCGAGATTGAGAACAGGACGTTAGCTAAATCAAAAAAGAAAACAGGAAAAAATAAATTTTCTTATGAGCCGGCGTTTACGTAGTTCTAATATTCGTCAACCAAAAGTATAGCTTTCTGGGACCGTGATACAATATTTTAAGTAAATGACACCTTTCAGCACAAAAGAATATCACGTCTGCTATGTCAATGAAAAGTTTGTTTCAATGGAAAACAAGATGCCGAAGGCGCCTCAAACGCAAATATTTTTTAATAATATGAAGCCAAGTTGGACGTTGGCTCAGGAAAACATTTTTTTTTCAGTTTTAATTCGGATTTAGAAAATGTCTTGTTCTGATACATTAGCATTTCATCAACACCGCTAGCGTCAAATTCACACAAAGTGTCAGTTTTCTGCGAGGCGTAGTTTATTTCTACTTCCCAAGTATAAGGTTTTATTATCTCTATCTGACCTTGCATATTGTTGTAAACCTAAAATTGATCGAACGGAATAATATAAACATGCAGTTCTTATAATGTTCACGTGCCTTCAATGTTAGTTAACACGTACTTCAGTAGATAAAATGGCCTGAAAAATTATCATAGCTCTAAAAGTTGAAAAATTCTGCGTTCTATTTTTTATTTTATCTAGGAAGGAGCAATTCTTTTGGCGTTTGAAATGGGTACGTCTTGATAAGGTACCGTATATCTAATCTAAACTGCACAACATATATCTTAATTCTCTTCATAAAGGGAGAAATGAGTTATGCTCTGCGAGGAACTAGACGTTTTTTTACTACGGTCCTTCAGGTGAAAATCGGCATTGTTTCTTTATTATATCTTAGAACGGTTTCTGTGGATTCCGTGATTTCGGTGAATACTACTAATAAACCGCGAAAAATGACCATCGAGCCGGTTTTAACAAAATTCGGTGAAACATCTCTCCAATGCAGCTGTCTTTCTACAAAAAAAAAAAACAATCTCCACGGTAAATTGTTTATATCTGTAGCTTTGTTTTGTTTTCGGGCGAACACAAACCAACATTTTCCCCAAGGCTCCTCTAACTTTGGGAAGCAGACTCCTTACCAGCTTTTTTCGTTTACCAGTACTGGGACGTTATTTGAGTTTTCATGTAAGACTTGTGTTCCGCTTTACGTGTAAGGTTAATCTATGCGCCGAGAAAATGAGGGAGAGGAGGAAACAAGAGGGTGCGTCAGAACGCCGAGCTCTGATTGGAACGATTAGTGGGTAGGCCTAACGCTAGCCGCTTTTGTGTCGGCAACACTAGTCGAATGCGAGGGCGAAACACCGGACGCCTGCGTTCCGCGTTCTAAGGCGTTCGACGCACTCCGCTGAAAACGCGTTCTAAGGCGAAAGACAAGTGAAGGACACTTGCGTTCCGCTTCTAACGCGTTACCCCCTCGCGCTCTCGTGTACCTTCTCTCCCTCAGAGTCTCGGCGCATAAGGCAGTGTCCTTTTTCGCCGTAAGCCCCAATAAATATCGATTTTGTTAAAGACCGAAACCTTACACCGTATATTATACAACCGTGATCATGCTGACAAAGACGGGTGAGCACAGAATCTGTGATAGTCTTCCAGGGAAGTAGATGGAAGAGCGCGCCAAAGACTCCGCTTTAAAGTGATCTTACCACCAGCTTTTGAGGAGGTTCAGAAACTTAGGAACGTCAACGACTACACGAACGACACTCCTGACTGTCTGTCAATGCTGGGCAGGTGTCGTATGCTACTTGACTTTTTTGAACTGACCCTTTCTGTTTGTGCGTGTTGTATTACGAAATCCTAATTTCCGAAGTGTGTGTACACAGTGACATGATCACCCGATCGTGCTAGGAACTTCGTTAAAAGTTTGTAATTTCCGCGTAATAAATATACAAAAATAAACTTGGATAGCTCGGTCGCTAAAGCACTTGGCTCACGATCTCAAGGTTGTGAGTTCAAATGCTGCCGGGAGACTCAAGTCGTTTTCTATGGTTCCTTTGTGCGTAACGCTTTTCGGTGCCATTACAGCCGACCGTTACAGAACTTCGTGGAAATCGGCTGATAAAACATATTCCGCGTTAAAAAACACATTATCCGTGGAAAACTGTACTATGCTTTGGTTCACCCAAGTCCGGGCGCAGCCAAGGCAAGGACTTGATGGGACTAATCTGACAACATCAAATCTCATAATCATGGTATTCCTTGTGTTTCTGTACGTGCTGCATTATCGCTGAACCAATCATAAAAAAATGCTTGAGGTACACCTAAGCACTTCTTATGAGTTGTGAATGCGAAAGCACGCACGCCGATCTTCGCTCCCTTGAATCTGTGGCGTACAACGCGTTGACCTTAGGCGTGCAACGGTGGAGCCGCTGCCTCGCGAACACGCAGCGCCATCGGGTGAGCGATCGTTCAAACTGTCGTGTGCCTTGCGGCGCGAGGAAGGAACAGACAGCACCGTACTTCCCAAGAAACGAACCCCTTGGTTTATTCTACGCGCCATATATATTGCCACGCGCCGTACAACCGATAAGAGACGAGCGAACGCGGTGATCGGTGATAACACAACAGTGTGATAACACAGTCAGGATGACACCACACAAACTGATTCTCAGCGGCCAATGGGAGCCTCGTCGACGCGCGCCAGCCAATGGGATTAAAGTGTAAAAGGTGCCGTTGGCTAGGCTTGCGCGTGATTTCATTAAGGTGCCGTTTTGCATGGTTTCAAAGCTGATGACGCCGGCACG